>JAXCMG010000122.1:1320040-1401505 GCA_034642415.1 Podarcis siculus
CCCCCTCTCTCATGTACACACGTGAGTTGAGAGATGGCTGTACCTTGGGCAAGACCAACTTACACTGGCAAGAGGGCAGCAATTATTGATGGGACAATTCTGGAACTGGTCCTCCAGTGGAATTGAGGAGACAGGGAGCTCTTATGAGGAGTCCTCAGCCTCACATCGCTCGTTCCAGCTCATTCTATGGTACCACTGCAAGAACCTCCCCCAAACCTCTGTCTGTTGCCATGAGGAAGTACATTAGCTGGAGAGGAAGAGATTTGGAGAATGGTTCCTGACACTGTGGGGAGTGGGGTTCTCCAGTTACCTGGCCCCCACACTCAGGGAGAGAGTTACTTTCTGAGCAAGCCCTACAGATTCCCAACATCTCTCTTAGGCCGGTAGAAGCTTGAGTGCCCCACACCCGATACGGAACTGGAAGAGGTACTCTGCTACTTTCTCTGGGCAATGGCAAACTAAATGGAGAAAGTGCAGATGTCTACTTTTCTGCCCTCCATTGTAGGGCCCTGGGTGATCTTGTAGAAGGCCTCTAGCAGCACCTCAACCTGTCAGAGAAGGAGAGGGTTACTGAGACAGTACAAGAAGCACGGCTGCCATCCTAGGCAGCGTGTGGGTTGTTCAGCCTTCCTGCTGCTTCTTTTTGGGTTCCAATGACCGAACTTGGGAACTTGGGGAACTCCTGTGGAATAGAAATATGCAGATCCATCTATGCAATTAGCATAAATTAGCTTGATTAGGCACACTCTCCCTCTCCTCCTCTCTCATGTACACACGGTTGAGAGATGGCTGTGCTTTGTGTTAGACCAATTTACCCTGGTAAGCGAATAGTAGGTATTGATGAACAATGCCGGACTGGTCCTCCAGTGCAATTGAGGACACACAGAGCTCTTATGAGAAGTGCTCGGCCCCACATTGTTCATTCCAGCGTCTCTGCAAAGGAAAGCCAAAGAGTGAGTTAGGTTCTCACTCACAGTACCCAACGCTGGGATGCCCTTGAGAGCAGCTCCTCACTAGCCTCTGTCCCAACAAGGAACTGAATCCTGCAGTCCAACTGAAGCTGGTCAACCCCCTCCTAGGTGGTCCTGAGCCTGCTGGCTTTTGGTACCGCTAGCTAGAGCCTCCTTGGAGCTAGAGGAATCCCAGAATGCATCCAGTACTTCCTCTTCGCCATCTTTTCGCCAGCTACACACCCATAGTTTCTTTAGCATCAATATTCATCAAGGCAAGACTAATTTAATCTCTCCTACAGTTATACCTCCTTACCTCCAGTGCTTTGCCGCTGAACTGCTTGATAAATTCCTGTAGCAAGTGGGAAATATCCAGTGGGTTGAAGCTGCTCTCAACAGCAAGGTCACTGGCCAGAAAGCTTGTGGCCTCCAAGAGCTGCTCCGCAGGAAGGACCTCAGCAGCACTTTTGCACAGCTCTGTTCTCTAGATTGCTAATGCGCTCAGATGCCTTATTGTCCCTAAGTGTTTTTATTATTTTAAGAATTTCATAACGTACTGCTTATTTACAGTATTCATGGCCCATTGAATACTACAACTGAAACAGGGCTGCTTGTGTCAGAAAGGAAATGGCTGCCTTCTCAAACCCTCAGATGTGGTCCCTCAATTCCCTGGAAGTGCCCAACAGCTTCCATTGCCTCCCGTCCTTCAAAGAACCTAAGCAACAGCACCATAGAAATGAACCGGGGGGCATCTGAAAGTGATTGATAATTGGAGGGGTGGGGTGGGAATTAGCACAGCATTACCTTGGAGGAAGACCCTCCCTCCTTCCAGGCTGAATTCAGAGATTTCATCTTTGTTGAAATCAATTCCCTGTCCATGAGAATAGAGAGAAAAGAAACAGGAGCGTCAGAATGTGGAGTCCCAGAATGCAACCAAGGCCTCCTGGGTACAGTGTATGTAAAGCAGTCTCACACCACTTTAAAGAGTCCTGGCTCCCCCCCCCCCCACGGACCATGGGAAATGTCCTTTGTTAAGGGTTCTGGGAGTTGTTAGGAGACCCCTCTCTCCCTCAAAGAGCTGCAATTCCTAGAGTGTGTAGCAGTCCATGGGTTTGTATTAGTGGGAAGAGGTTTAGGGAGTCTTGCAGGCAAGACATTCCTTCCAGTCTTACCTTCTTTGTGCCGCAGCATGGGCAGCAGATGGCAGAGGGTCTCTGCTGCCCACTGCCTGCACTCCATGTGTGGATCCAACACGTACAGGCAAGAAACAGCCAACAGATGACCAAGGGGGGGGGATGCAGGAAGCGCTACTGAAGTCTGAGAAGAGACCCAGAGAAGTTACTGGCAAGAGAAGCAACCCATTATTGATGGCAGCGCTTTGGCCCGCCAAGCATTCTCAGAATATAATTATAATATGTATATCCCGCTTCCCCCTCCCCCCGACTGGATTCCAGGCAACTTACAGATAAAAAAGAAGCACAAAAAAATAGAAAAAACAATAATCGGAAAACAATTAAACATGGATAGAATTAAAAGTATAACTATATAATCTCATTTTATCCTACATATAATTACAATGGAGGAGACCAGCCGTTTCATTCAAAGCAGTCAGTTCCCCAAAGTTGGTTGGAATAAGAAAGTCTTCTCCTGCCAGTGGAAGGAGGAGCCAGTCTCACTTCTTTAGCGAGGGAATTCCAAAGTCAGCCACTGAGAAGGTCCTCTCATGCAGCCCCACCAAGTGTGCCTGGGAGGGAGGCAGGGGAGAGAAAGGCCACCCCCCAAAAGGTTTGGACCCAGGCAGGTTCGTAGGAGAAAATGCAGTCTTTCAGATAGCTTGCACCTGAGCTGTGTAGACTGCGGCCTAAAAGGACCTTGTGGACTCAGTCCAAAGTCTCATCTGGGCCACCCTTCTGTTCTCACAGTGGCCAACCAGATGCCTAGGAGTAGCCTGCAAGCAGGACCCGGGTGCAACAGGTCTCTTCCCAATTGCAAACTCCCGAGTGCAGCCAATTCCTGCCAAATTTCTGCCCTTGAGAGCAGCTCCTCACTAGTTCTGTCCCAACAAGGATCTGAATCCTGCAGTCCAGCTGAAGCTGGTCAACCCTCCTCTAGGTGGTCCTGGGCTGGCTGGCCTTTGGTATTGCTAGCTAGAGCCTCCTTGGAGCTAGAGGAATCCCAGAATGCATCCAGTTCCTGCCGAAAGAAGGCTTGCAATCTGCACCAATCAGCTGATACATGCCAAGTGCAAAGCCCACTAGGATCAGCTGTACTATGGTCCAACTCTGTTCTCTAGATTGCTAATGGCTCAGACGCCTGATTGTGTCCTGGGCACCTTGCAGGGTGGGCCTAGAAGGGGCAGCCTGAAGGCTTTGACATACCTGCTTGGCCCTGCAATGCTTCTCTTCAGTAACTCACATATTCCTGAATATTCTGTAGGAGGTCGGAAAGATCTTGTAGTGCCTTTCTTTGGACTAGCTTCTTCTAGCTCTTCATTCCGGTCCTTGCTGAAGCCTTTGGGAGCAACATCAGCCGCATCCATAGAAGGTGTGGTTGGGATGCTGAGGGGAGAGAGGAAGAGCACTTTTGTAAAAAGGTTTTGTATAAGAAACAGCTTCTGTTTCAGGGGACACTTATACATGTTTGGTGGACCTGTGAAAAAATCAAAAGCTTCTGGAACATAGTATATGACGAGCTTAAAAAAATGTTTAAGTATAACTTTATGAAAAATACAGAAGCTTTTCTACTAAGGATAACGGACACAGGTATAGTAAGAGAAGATTAGAAAATATTCTATGCCCCAGGAGCAGCAAGGATCCTATTTGCTTAAAACTGGAAAAAAGAAACTGTGGCAACAAAAAAAGGAATGGCAAGACAAGCTGTTAGAGTATATTGAATTGGCTAGATTAACAGAGGCAATTAGAGATCACTCGGGGAAAATGCATGGGGAAATTGCAGAGAATACTTCACAAAACAGTGCCCTAAAATACATACCTGGACTTGTTTCGATTAATGTCTGCAGCAGACTTTGTGGCTATTTAAGTTATAATTAGAAAAATCTTAATAATTACTCATAAAGGAAACAGCTTATTAGAAATAAATAAGGAGGCCAGATACAGGAGAAAGGAAGTCTTTTATCTGGTTGTTTGTATTGTTGTATATAACATTGTATGTTATGTTCACGTTTAATAAGGGTGGATTTCTGTATTGGGGTGGGTGGGGGGTTTATGTTACATTGTAAATAAAATTTCCAGTGAAAAATTATTTTTTTAAAAAAGAAACAGCTTCTGTTTGAAGTGTCACCAGGCCTAATTGTTTTTATTATTTTAAGAATTACATAACTGCTTATTTACAGTATTCATGGCCCATTGAATATCAGGCACGTCCAACTCCCAAGAGACTGTGATCTACTCACATTATAAAAATGCTGGCTGTGTTCTACCGATTGTTATTGACAGCAAAGTTTTTTGGGGGTGGGGAGAGATCTACCTGTCGGACATGCCTGGAACAGTAGAACTGAAACAGGGCTGCTTGTGTCAGAAAGGAAATGGCTGCCTTCTCAAACCCCCAGTTGTAGTCCCTCAATTCCCTGGAAGTCCCAAGCAACTTCCATTGCCTCCTATCCTAAGAAGGAACACCATAGAAATGGACTGGGGGGCTTCCGAAAGCAATTGATGCTGGGGAAGGAGATTGGCACAACATTACCTTGGAGTAAGATTCTCCACAATCACAAGCTGATTTCAGAGATTTCATCTTCGTTGAAATTAATTCCCTGTCCATGAGAAGAGAGAGAAAAGAAACCGGAACTTCAGAATGTGAGGAATGGATCAGGCCCCAAGCAGAGATGTCACATTTTTGACAGATTTCTAAAGATGCTAATATTTACACTGGGAGGCGCATGGGATAGAGAACCTTTTTGCAAAATGGGGACAGGGAAGCGTCTCAAAGCAAATTTCTGTTTGTGTGTTGATCTGGGAAGTGCAGATAATGTATGTTTGCATTAAATGGAAACGGCATACATTCTTCTCTTCTAAAAACTTGCCCAAAGGTCAACACTTCCTTTGACCTTTGATAGCTCATTGCCAAACCTGGTGGCACCTGAAGTATATGCAGGTTCTAGCAAGACCCAAGGCAGTGATTCAGCTTAAAGGTTTTATTGCGGCCCTGGTTTTGAATAAACATTCACAAACTCTTTACTGTAATATATAGATAGATAATTTGAGGATGTCTACAATTTTATAACATGCAGATAGAAAGATGTGTTGAGAAACCAGAGAAAGGAGTTGAGGGAAGTCCGGGGGTGGGGTGGGAGGTTGGGTTTTCTGTTTAGAGGAGGGGAGGGAGGGGAAAAATAATGTGGATGATGTATTTTTGTTAAAATTATTGTGTTGAAATTTCCAATAAAAAATAAAAAAAATTAAAAAACCAAAGGTTTTATTGTGGCCCCAGGAACAGACCGGGGGGTCCGATTTCTAACCTCTTTAGCCAATCCCTGGCGACACCCACCTAATGTAAGGTTACCAGACGTTTCTGGGGACAGTCCCCAGATTTATAGATCAGTCCCCATACAAAATCCATTGAAATTGAAAAGAGTCCTTGGACTCATTGAAAAAAATCTGGTAACAACTTACGGTAATGCATGACTGGCTGCTTTGCACCAGGCAGTGAATCACAATGCAGGTTTGAGATTCCTGGTCTGCCTTGTGATGCGGACTCAAGCTCAGAGCAGGAGACACTAAGGAAAGTACATAACAGGACCAGTATGCTATGTTCTAGAGCTAAGTCCACAGGAAATGCCAACATTCACTTACTGCCAGGAGTTTTCCAGATGCCATAGTCTATACCGACTAAGCAAGGGTCACTACAGCAAACCTCTGCAAGCCTCTACACGCTGAGGATGCCAGAACCTCCGCTCAAACGGCCACACACTTTGTTGCTGGGCAACAGCCCTTGGTGACATGGAATGGATGGCCACCATGCCAAGATTCTAGGAGAGACAGTGTGTCATAGTAGACTTGGACCTGGGAAAGCAGGATTAAAAGCCCCACTCAGCCGGGAGACTCCCTGGGTGACCTCGGGCTAGTCACTCACTTTCAGCCTAACTGGCCTCACCAGAGTCTTGTGAGGAGGAAGAGAAATATGGACCTTACCTTGAGAAAAAGACAGGATATACATGTCATAAACAGATCCATAAACCACCAGTTGTGAAAAGCTGACGCATACCAGCTACACATTATTTCTTCCACAGGATTTTGTACATGATAGTCCCCTATGCTAGACTGAGAGTATCCCTTCCAACTTGCCTGCATTTAGACACAGCCACAAGATTGAAAGTGAAGTCAATTTGGGTTCAAGCAAGACCCGAGGCTTAATGGCTTTACTGAGGCCTCAGGAACAGACTGGGGAAACAGGGGAAAGTGTCTGATTTATATAAACCTCAGCCAGCCCCTGGCAACACCTACCTAGCGCATGACTGGCTGCATTGTGATGTGGACTCAAGCTCAGAGGAGACAGAAAGCACCTGCTGAAGTCCCTGCAGGCAGCATTGGATACAACCCTGTGTTTTCAGCAGGGGCTGTTAAGTGCTGAAGGGACAAGAAGTTGAGTTTTTCTATTGCCCCCACCTCCCACAGGCAAGAAGACCCTTTTCAATCCTGCTTCCCAGTGTGAACAGGATGGAAGATGTTGGCAGAGACCTCTCTCTTTATTATTTATGTTGGCTAAGCAGAAGTGAGAGCTGGACCATAAAGAAGGCTGATTGCTGAAGAATTGATGCTTTTGAATTATGGTGCTGGAGGAGACTCTTGAGAGAAAATCAAACAGATCCATTCTGAAGGAAATCAGCTCTGAGTGCTCACTGGAAGGACAGATTGTGAAACTGAGGCTCCAATACTTTGGCCACCTCATGAGAAGACAAGACTCCCTGGAAAAGACCCTGATGTTGGGAAAGATGGAGGGCGCAAGGAGAAGGGGACGACAGAGGATGAGATGGTTGGATAGTGTTCTCGAAGCTACCAGCATGAGTTTGACCAAACTGGGGGAGGCAGTGGAAGACAGGAGTGCCTGGCGTGCTCTGGTCCATGGGGTCACGAAGAGTCGGACACGACTAAACAACTAAATAACAACAACAACAAGCAGTCCCGATGGTTCTTGTCTCATGGGAGGTTGCAGGTGAGAGGCATTTGGAGAGAACTGATGGAGCATCTTCTGTTCTTCAAGTGGCATGGGATGGTGAAAAAGGGCTGTTGTGAACATCCCCATCTCTGGGTGGCAGGAGACTCCAGGGGTATCTGTGCTTACCCAGGGTTCAGTTTCCTTGCAATGAAGACAACATGTCTTTTGGGAAGCCTGAAAGTGAATGCTGTTTCCTCTCTGCCCCCGCCCATGCACTTACTGGCAAATAAGGTGTATCCACAAAAATTATGGGCAACACACGCTGTATTTAGCTTGTAAGGCAGATATTCCGAATGCAGCATACAGCTGTGGCCTGCCCCTCCCAATGAGGGAACTTTTTTTTTAAAATAATGTTTATTACTTTTAAAAGAAAGAAAAGGGCAAAAGAGAAAACAAAAAAGAAAGAATGAAACAATACAATACATAAACAATACAATACATAAAAACAATACAATACATAATACAATATATATAACGAACCTTCCCCTAACTTATCTTTCATTTACTTGTTTCCTTGACCTCCTCACACCTCCCCTTTTTGTATTCTAGTTCAATTAACTATCTCAGCAAATCCTTTCCATCTTTCCCAATTTTTTATCCTCTAATTTATCTTAATATAATATGACTTTACCTTTCCTCTTTTCCTCCATTAACAATCTTTTTTTCTTCTTATCTATTCCTTTATAATATTTCTGCTAAAGCCACATAACTTCATTCCATCCTCCTTCTAACATTCCTTAATTTTACAATATTTCTGTAAGTAGTCTTTGAATTTCTTCCAATCTTCTTCCACCGACTCTTCTCCCTGGTCTCGGATTCTGCCAGTCCGCCAGTTCCATAAGGTCCATCACCTTCATCTGCCATTCTTCCCGGGTAGGTAAATCTTGTGTCTTCCAGTACTTTGCAATAAGTATTCTTGCTGCTGTTGTAGCATACATAAAAAAAGTTCTATCCTTCTTTAACACCAATTGGCCGACCGTGCCCAGGAGAAAGGCCTCCAATGAGGGAACTTTTGATGTTGTGGGTCCTTTCTTGAGTGCAAGGATAGGTCCTAGTGGGTGGGGGTACACTCGTAGGTACAGTGGTACCTCGGTTTACATACGCTTCAGGTTACAGACACTTCAGGTTACAGACTCTGCTAACCCAGAAATATTACCTTGGGTTAAGAACTTTGCTTCAGGATGAGAACAGAAACTGCGCGGCGGCAGCAGGAGGCCCCATTAGCTAAAGTGGTGCTTCAGGTTAATAACAGTTTCAGGTTAAGAACGGACCTCAAGAACGAATTAAGTACTTAACCTGAGGTACCACTGTACTATGTTGTACTGGGACTAGGTTGGGCATCTGTTTTTCTTGTTAACAAAAATCTTATTTATTGATTTTTCACAAAAAAGCTTTACAATTTTTAACATAAACCATAAGTTACTTTTTCTATTGACTTCCCATCCTCCCCTCCCATGGTTTTCATATTTACCCTTAAAAAAAAATTATTGAAAGAATTACAATTACAAAGAAATAAAGAGAAACTATGGAAAAGGGGGGGAAATGAGGGCATATAAAAAAGAAAGAAAAACTATTCAAAAATGCAATATAATATATTCCCATACATAAATGGATAAAGTGTTATTTAAGCTTAAATGTTGCATATTTCACCTATACTATTCAATACATCCATTTAGAAATATCGTATCTTAATAGTTAATACTGTTGCTTTTATTTAAAGTCCTGCTCGCATTTTCATATTGCTGTTGTAACTCTTTAAATAGTCAATTAAAAGTCTCCAATTCGCACTGGAATATTGTGGCTCAGTGTTGCAGATGTTGTCTTTGGTGAGACTTCTTTCCTGGCAGATGAGATGCTTCTTGGGTCTTCTTGTTTTCAGAGGCCTCCTTCTAAGCTCCAGCTGATAGGCTGCCGTTTTCCATCGGGGTTTCATCGTTTCATGCAGGAAAGACAGAAAAGAGATTCTGTTAGGGGGTAGTAAATTAATGTTAGACCCACTTGTTCCCCATAAATAATTACTGTTTTGGGTGAATAAATAATTTAAAAAGAAGGGGGCTTTTACTGGCAAATAATGTGTATCCACAGAAAACCTGAGCAATACATGCCATAGTTTAGCTCATGGGTAGGCTAACTAAGGCCCAGGGGTCGGATCCAGCCCAATCGCCTTTTAAACCTGGCCTGTGGACGGCCTGGAAATCAGCATGTTTTTACATGAGTAGAATGTATCCTTTTATTTAAAATGGATCTCTGGTTTATTTGTGGGGCCTGCCTGGTGTTTTTACATGAGTAGAATGTGTGCATTTTATTAAAAATGCATCTCTGGGTTATTTGTGGGGCATAGGAATTTGTTCATTCCCCCCCCCAAAAAATATAGTCCGGCCCTCCACAAGGTCTGAGGGACAGTGGACGGGCCCCCTGCTGAAAAAGTTTGCTGACCCCTGATTTAGCTTCTAAGGCAGATTGAATATTCAGATTGCAGCTGTAATAAACGAAAATCTGCCCTTATTCCCTTATAAGAGCCTTTATAGAGTCCTTTGCAGGTTCTCCATCGGCTGGAGAAAATAACAGGGGACAACCAGAGAATATTGAGAAGCAAAGCAGCTAGTAAGCCTGATCTTAATGAACTGTTGCAACAGGGTGCCCCCTTCACACGCAGGAGAAGGAGGAGGACCCCGAACAAAGGTGTGCCCGCCCTTATATAGACATTTTAAATTGCCTGCCCTGGAGTCAAAGACCACCCCCAGAAACATCATACATACATCACAGAAAGGGCGGTCTACAACAGAAATCTGAGTGCGTTGTTTACCACCTGTCTGGCAGGTTACCTATTAATGCTTACTTGATTGGATACCCTGGGGAGCCTGGCAGTCTTTTGTAATGATAAATACTTAGTTCCTGAGCCAGGTCACAGGCTCACCCTATTCATACACAGACATACCCTTAAGACAGGATTTGTGAATGAAAAGACAATGGGGAGGCTTTTCCATTTTCCTTGACCTTGCAGAGAAATCATTTGGTCAGTTTGACAGTCAAAATGGTTTCAGGGCTGTTTTCCTGTGCTGCTTCAGACGTGTGGTTTATATATTTATGTACGTGTTTGCTTGGTACATTTATTATATATATAAGAACTTAACTTTTTTCTTTCACAGCATACACAAAACTTTTTTTAAAACACTATTTCTCTCTCCCTCAGCATCCCAACATTTTCAACAGTTTCTGATGCCAAGGGCATTGCACCAGAAGGCTTCAGTGAGGACCAGCTCAAGCTTCAACTGACTGCTGTTGTTGTGCCTTAAAAGCTGGAAGAAGCAGGTATGTATTACAATGCTGCAAGATCTTTCCGTCCTCCTGAAGAAAGCCAAGGAACATGTGAGTTACTCAAAGGAATCATTGCAACCGCGCAGGGATGTCAAACTTTTCAGGCTGCCCCTTCCGGGCCCACCCAGCTCAGAGGATCGTATGGGTATTTCTGTCAATCTATGTGTTGAACAGGGCTTGGTAATAAGAAGCAAACATGCTACTTTGGAATGACTTTATTTCTTCCATTAACCAAGATCTTGAGACACAAGCTCCAGATGGATACAGACAGATAGAAAATGTTTGGTCAAATTGGCAACAGCCATCTGGAGTACAGATGCTACTTTTAAGGAGAGTCAGAGAGATGTTAAAATATAGTACAAAATCAATTCCTCTTTTGGCTGGGATTTGATGTTATTGTGGTTACATTGCATTGCTATAAAGGATATATGACTATAACCTTTTGATAGGTAAAGGGACCCCTGACCATTAGGTCCAGTTGTGTCCAACTCTGGGGTTGCGGTGCTCATCTCGCTTTACTGGCTGAGGGAGCTGGTGTACAGCTTCCGGGTCATGTGGCCAGGATGACCAAGCAGCTTCTGGCGAACCAGAGCAGCACACAGAAACGCTGTTTACCTTCCCCCTGGAGCAGTACCTATTTATCTACTTGCACTTTGATGTGCTTTCGAACTGCTAGGTTGGTAGGAGCAGGGACCGAGCAACGGGAGCTCACCCCGTCGCGGGGATTCGAACCGCCGACCTTCTCATCGGCAAGTCCTAGGCTCTGTGGTTTAACCCACAGCGCTACCCTATTAATAAATTTTTTATTAACCATTGAGAAAAGAAGCAAGACTCAACCTGGGATGGCGGAACCCCTTCAGACAGTCCTGCTTCCTTGTACCATCTCAGTAACCCTCTCCTTCTCTGACAGGTTGAGGTGCTGCTGGAGGCCTTCTACAAGATCACCCAGGGCCCAACAGTGGAGGGCAGAAAAGTGGCCACCTGCCCTTTCTCCACCTTACCATCGCCTGGAGAAAGTGGTTGAGTACCTCCTCCAATTTCCTATTGAGTATGGGGCACACAAACTTCTACTGGACTAAGAGATGTTGGAAATCTGTGGGGTACACAAAGGAAGGGATGCAGAGGAGGACAGAGGAAGAACATGTTTAACAAAGCCCAAGGCTTGAGATGTCTGCAGGCAAGTCATGTCTTGTTGGGGCCAAGCTGACCTTCTTCGCCCATAGCTGTACTTGGACAGAGCTGCAGCAAATGATCCAGACGTCCTTCATCCCTGGCTGATGGAGCAGGAGAGAGCAGGCTTTACTTCAGCCCTGCAGTCCCAGAGCAAGTGCTGACTGAGCCCTTTTTTCTATTGGCAGGGATGGAGATAAACAAGCACAATTATTATTGTTGTTGTTGTTGTTGTTGTTATTATTAATTTATTATTTGTACCCTGCCCATCTGGCTGAGTTTCCCCAGCTACTCTGGGCAGCTTTCAACAAAGATCAAAAATACATTAAAATGTCACACATTAAAAACTTCCCTGATGTCTTCTAAATGTCAGGTAGTTGTTTATCTCTTTGACATCTGATGGGAGGGCGTTCCACAGGGCGGGCACCACCACCGAGAAGGCCCTCTGCCTGGTTCCCTGTAGCTTTGCTTCTCGCAGCGAGGGAACCGCCAGAAGGCCCTCGGCGCTGGACCTCAGCGTCTGGGCAGAACGATGGGGGTGGAGACGCTCCTTCAGGTATGCTGGGCCGAGGCCGTTTGGGCTTTAAAGGTGAGCACCAACACTTTGAATTGTGCTAGGAAATGTAGTGGGAGCCAATGTAGGTCTTTCAAGACCGTTGTTATGTGGTCTCGGCTTCCAGTCACCAGTCTAGCTGCCGCATTCTGGATTAGTTGTAGTTTCTGGGTCCCCTTCAAAGGTAGCCCCATGTAGAGCGCATTGCAGTAGTCCAAGCGGGAGATAACTAGAGCATGCACCACTCTGGAAAGACAGTCTGTAGGGTCTCAGTCTGCTTACCAGATGGAGCTGGTAGACAGCCGCCCTGGACACAGAATTAACCTGCACCTTCATGGACAGCTGAGAGTCCAAAATGACTCCCAGGCTGCGCACCTGGTCCTTCAGGGGCACAGTTACCCCATTCAGGACCAGAGAGTCCTCCACACCAGCCCGCCCCCATCCCCCAAGAACAGTACTTCTGTCTTGTCAGGGTTCAACCTCAATCCATTAGCCGCCATCCATCCTCCTGCCTCCAGGCACTCCCACAGGACATTCACCGCCTTCACTGGTTCTGATTTGAAAGAGAGAGTTGGGTATCATCTGCATACTGATGAACACCCAGCCCAAACCCCCTGATGCTCTCCCAGCGGCTTCATGTAGATGTTAAAAAGCATGGGGGAGAGGATGGAACCCTGAAGCACCCTACAATAGAGGGCCCAGGGGTCTGAACACTCATCCCCCACCACCATTGCACAATCTTATTATCTATTTCATGTATGAATCGCTTCCTATGAAGACTCTTGTAGGCATTACACAGTACAATAAAAAGAACGTTCTGAAATACAGGTCAGTTTCTGAGGTGCTCCTAAGGAGTTCCTTGTTTTGAAGCTCTGAAGGCGCCACGCTTCCTCAGCAAAGGTGTAAACCTCAGGGGGTCTGTGGGGCTCCAATTTCCTGGGGTGGGGGGGACTTATCTGGGCTCCATGGGCCGCAGACACTGCCAGGCAAATGGACAGGCTCACCTGATGGGCTTGGTTGCAACACCGTTTTAGTAAGGGTTCCAATTTGTTTGTGTGAGAGCATTTTGAAAATTTATAGCCTACCTCAAAGGGGCTATTGCCCCCACAAAGTGCCTTCATTCTGAAACACCACCCACTTTTTTGGAGCGACAAGACTGTAAGGCTGTGAGGATGTCTGACACCAATATAAATACCATCTTGAACATATTTTACAGGGACAAGAATCATCTTGTCATAGTTGCGGTGGGCAGCGTCGCCATGAAAAACAACAACCAGGAGTCTGTGGGACTTTAAATGACTGTTTTTATTAGGGTGGAAGCTTCTGTGGGCCAAAGGCTACTTCCTGACATTTCCTGAGGTCTGTAAGGACAACACTTAGGAAGAGGAGCTGACGGTCATACCACTCCGTAGCTCTGTGAGGGAAAAGGGTCTGCCAATAACTTTCAGCACCCTTAACAAAGGTTAATAATCCTGTACACAGGATTATTTGAGGGAACTCCATTACAATGAGGTATTCAATGTATAGTGCAGATGAGACTTCTCCTGTGTAATTCCTGGGTTACCTCTAGGGCTGGGTGATATATCTATATATCGTCCAAAACTGAAGTCCATTTTGTGATACCGGTTTCATAATTTTTGACCTTGCATTATAGCAGGAATCATTGTGTGTGTGTGTACTATGCAAAAATCACAATGTGGAAAAAACCATATGAAGCCAGCCAATTCCTCTACACAGCTCCATCCTTATTTCAAACATTGTGATATATCAGTATATTGGAATGTTGTCTTGCCTGCAGGAGGTCCCAGGTTCAATCCCTGGCTGCTCTGCCCGTAATCCTGGCTAGCCAGTTAGTGTAGGCAATACTGAAGGAGATGGACCAAAATTCTGGCTCATAGAATCACAGCTTGATGCAACGCTGAATAAAGGCTATGTATTCAATAATTATTAACATTAATATGTAATAAACACAACCATATTTGCAAGTAAGCAATACAGTTCTACCAGACACTGATGCTTACCCCATGATTCTAGTTACTTTATAATGCTATCCATGTCTCCTCAAAAATCATTTCCATTAAGTTCAAATGGTAAGCCTGGGAGCCTTTGTCGAGAGCCTTTTCAGAGTCACATCTTAGGCTTCAAAGGCTGCAAATTTATGCATACTCTGCCAGGAATAAGCTGCACTCAGCGGGGTTTTACTTGGGGGACAAAAATAGGAACGTGCTGTCAAGTCACTAGTCCGTACGTAAAGCGGTCTTGTGCTTAGCGCATGCGCACAACGCCAACGAGAGCGAAACTCGCTGACTCACATTTCTGCGCATGCGTCCTTCCCAGGTGCTAGAAAAGCAAAGAGCTAAGAGAAAGCATGTGAATGACCTCGCCTCTAGTCACTACCGGTATTCGTTCGATCGACTTGGAAACCATGCTATGTTAGTTTTGCTCCTCGGAAATAGGAGGAGGGATTTGAAGCAGCTCTAGAGGCTCGGCAATCTCTATAAACAACCCCCACATACTTTGCCTCGCCTGTCAGAAAGCAGAGAACTTCCGTGGGACCTTCTAGCCACTCAGCTTCGAAAAGAACGGAAGTTTATTGGAAACACGCCGCAACGCCTATCTCTAAGGCGAAGCTGCGTCTCTAAGCGGGGATTGGTCGTCGCCGCCACCTCCACAACGTCACTTCCGTCCTGGCCCGGAAGCGGTCTCCTGGCCTCTTCTTTCCTCGCCTCAGCAACTCAAACGCTTCTGGAACCTGAGCTGAGGAGAGTCGTCGTCAAGATGGCGGCGTCGGGGGGAGGCGGTAGCGCCGGTTCTTCCCCGACGGCAACGGCGGAGCGGGAGCCCGGCTGGGAGGTGGCGGTGCGGCCGCTCCTCTCCGCCTCCTACTCGGCCTTCGAGATGCGGGAGTTGCCGCAGCTGTTGGCCTCCGTCATTGAGAGGTAGGCGGGGCGTGGGGCGTGGGCGGGGCTTCGGCCGGTGGTGGGCGTGGTCCGGCCAACACCTGTCCCCGCCCCTTTGGCGCTGAGCGGGAGTCAGGGCACGTGGAGAGTGACTTGCAATTGTTGTTGCTTTAAAATGGGGTTGAAATTTACAGGTCTGGCAACCGACATTTCCATTTCGAGTTATGTCTCCTACCCATTGATATTGATGGACCCGGGTTGGTTGGTCAGGTGCATTGAGCTCAGTGGATCAACTCTGAGCAGGCCTGACACTTACCGATTTGATCCTTTTTTGGGGGGGGGGAGGAGATATTTATTTTTTATTCTTTATAGAGTAAATATCTCCCCCCCCAAGGATTTATTATATTATTACTTTTTTATGAGGGACGCGGGTGGCGCTGTGGGTTAAACCACAGAGCCTAGGACTTGCCGATCAGAAGGTTGGCGGTTCGAATCCTGGTGACGGGGTGAGCTCCCATTACTCGGTCCCTGCTCCTGCCAACCTAGCAGTTTGAAAGCACGTCAAAGTGCAAGTAGATAAATAGGTACCGCTCCGGCAGGAAGGTAAACAGCGTTTCCGTGCGCTGCTCTGGTTCGCCAGAAGCGGCTTAGTCATGCTGGCCACATGACCCGGAAGCTGTACGCTGGCTCCCTTGGCCAATAAAGCGAGATGAGCGCCACAAACCCAGAGTTGGTCACGACTGGACCTAATGGTCAGGGGTCCCTTTATCTTTTTTATATACTGTCCTTCAAGAGACAACAGGACAGCTTACCACATAATACCCAAAATGCATGAAATAATAATAAAAAATTAGGGGGGAAAGAAAATATGCTAGCATAGAATAAATGCTGATTTACTAGCATATATTATACCTGCATTTTTCATTATTGGGTGAGGGGATAGTCAGCAGGGCGTTGTTAGTGTGTATCTGACTAGGGAGCTGGGAGAGGCAAATTCAGATTATTATTATTAGTAGTATGGCTCATTACCTGCGCTTCACTGTAAGTTCCCATGGGGATTAAAACAATTTAATATTAAAACATATTAAAACGTATTTAATTCCCCCACTCAGACACATGTAGCTTTCAGTGGTTAGCTTCGGCCAGCACCTGTCTTCACTACCTCAGAGGATTGTTGTGTGGCTAAAATGGAGATGGGAGACTGAAGAAAGAAACATAGGATTCACAACTGAGTTCCTCACAGGACAGTTGGCATATATTATAAGATACAGTGGTACCTCGGGTTACATACGCTTCAGAAATTATGCCGCGGCGGCGCAGCAGCAGCGGGAGGCCCCATTAGCTAAAGTGGTGCTTCAGGTTAAGAACAGTTTCAGGTTAAGAACGGACCTCTGGAACGAATCAAGTACTTTATAAAGTAAATATATAATCTATTATTTTGTGGTGTTTGGGGGCTAATTAAATTATGGGAAGCCGGTTCCCATCAGCCCCAGCAGTGGTGGTCAAACAATGTGTGAGTTGTAGTCCAACAGCAGCTTTGAAGGCTACCTCTCTAGTAAACAATTGTTTTAATACTTTGCTTTATTGTAGGTATTTTAATGGAGGCCTTTAGTTCTGTAATTCCCATGGTGGTTTTACAAGAAAGCTTGTTACCAGAAAGGTGGCTGTGTTTGTGTTTTGTAGCACCAATTCAGGATTGCCCTTCGTGCCTCATAGGCATGGGCATAGCTGGGGGGGGCAGGGAGGGGCCGCTGCCCCCCTAAATCAATAAAAATCAATACAAAAACATACCTAACTGAGGTTCAGCCCCATCCCCAACAAAGGGCCTGCCCCCCAAAGCAAAATCTTGGCTACGCCCATGCTCACAGGGGTTGTGGTACCTGAAGGTTTTACGCCATAATGATCATCCTTAAAGTGCCTAAGGCAGTGTTCCCCAACCTTGGGCCTCCAGCTGTTTTTGGACTACAACTCCCATCATCCCTCGCTAGCAAGACCAGTGGTCAAGGATGATGGGAATTGTAGTCCAAAAACAGCTGGAGGCCCAAGGTTGGGGAACACTGGCCTAAGGGGTCTTTTTGTTGTTACTTATCATTGCTTTCAACTCAGTTTTATTCCTGTTAGACCCAGTGAAGTTACTGGACCTAAGTTAGTCATGTCCATTATTTTCAGTGCATTCGCTTTGAGTAGGACTAACATTAGATATAACCCTAAGTTGAATATTAAATGTACATTAAAAATTGTCTGCCTCCAAAGCACTTGTCAGATTAAAAATGCAGAAACACAAGAATAGTAAAATGGTATGGTATGTACAATTTACGTTATTATAGCAGCTTCAAGAGAGGAACATGAAACTGCTTGGTCAATTTCAGAAGAACAGCAAGATGTTAAAATTTTAAAATTCAATGCTTTAGGGTTTTTTCGGTTTTTGGTTTCATCTTGGTTGCTTTCCTAAAATACGAGAGAGAATGGGGACCACTTGAACCTCTGTCCAGGGGGAAGGGGGGGAAATTCAATAATCTGGGTGCTGCTGTTGGATTAGCCTTGTTGTAGTTAAATTTACTGTTTGTTTTTAAGTTTGTTGCATGGTACATAAGATAGGATACACTAACAAAAACTGCAGGGCCATAACACAACAGTGCATATCAGTTGGTCAAAGAAGTGTAAGGAGCCACGTCCAGAGGGTCACACCCTAGACATGTTGGCATTTGTCTGTTTCGAGAGAGAATGGAGTGTGCCTTTGCGGGTGAAGTCAAGCCGCTAGAGAATCACAGCACCCACTGTGGCTGCAGAGACCGATAACTCATAACTGCTGCCTCCCATCGTTATTTCTGCTCTGCTAGCAGCACTGAAATGACCTCTCCGCGGCACAAACCTAGGCAATGTATGGAGGTCCAGGGCTGCCCAGATGGCAAGATCCCCCCTCTTGACTTCACTGATGTGGTCCAAAGGAAAACACAGCAGTACATTTGGTACTAGCTTAGCTGCAGGAGCCTTGCTATTATTGAGAGGGTGCTTTCCGGTCATGAACAGTTAATCAATAGCTGCAGAACAGATGGGGACAATAATAATCTTAATAGGAAGTTCTTTCACTTTTAATGAGCAGTACATCATAGCTCAGTTGGTAGAACATGAGACTCTTAATCTCAGGGTTATGGGTTCTAGCCCCATATTGGGTGAAAGATTCCTGCACTGCAGGGGGTTGGACTAGAACGTCTTCGTGGTTCCTTCCACCTCTTCAGTTCTGTGGTTCAGTGATAATACTGATCCTTCCTGGGATCTAGTGAGATTTAGGGTAGCTGTCACTGTCTTTTTCTGGTAGAGCTGCCATGCAGAAATTCAACCGATACAGCCTTCCCTCCAGCTGGGAGGTTTTAAAATGTCACAGTTGTTGATGTTTTGTCTTGTGCAACTGTCAGAAGCATCCCTGCTTCATCAGAATAAAGGTGTCACCTCTGTTCTGATTCGCGCAATAGTTCTGAAATAATATTACATTTATGTGAGTGCTACAAAACCCTCTAAAACTATCACTGACCACAGTCTTTCCCTTTCATGTATTTTCTACCATGTTTGTTCTTACAAAGCAGCTTTCAGTTGCGCTGCTTTTGTGTCTGCTCTATGGGTGTCATTTTGTAGTGGTTTTATTTTGCCACTTAAACTGGTTTCTTCCACAATTGCTCGTGACTGCATTAATAGCCTTCTCTTTAAGTCAGAGTGGGAAACCTTGGATCCTAAGACCAAATGCAGCAGCAACCTGCAAGTCCTCTCTCTGGTCTTCAGGACTCCTCCCAGGCCTCTCTTTCTCCTTTTCTGATGATTTTGCCTGGTTGGAATGTGTCCTTGAATTGTGATAATAATGCTTTGTCTTTGCCTGGCTGGAGAGAAGTGTCTCTCTTGGTGTAAAAACCTCTGGTATTTGCATGGCTGGAATGCAGTACACTATACTGCACAAAATTAAGAGTTGCATCCTTTGAGCTTTGGTCCTGCCCACCACTGGCATGTAGTCCCTAGAAGGTACCTGAAAATGAACTTCTAGCACTGCTTAAGTAAAGGATTTTCTAGATCAGCTAACAATGATAAAAACAGAGGTGCTTCAATGCAATGGATAAACCACATTAGAACAGGAACAGGAACAAGACGAGCACCCCCCACCCCGGCAGAAAACAAACTATTCTGAAATGCCCTTCATCTTTCCTTGCATCAGGTTGTTTTTGTGCCTCTGTTGTGCAACTGTCTGCTTTGAACCCTCTGTTTTGCAGAATTGCACAAACTTCATCCAGCTCTGTGTGTGCATTAGTGTGTGTTCATGCTTTCAAAGTTCTGGGGAACTGCTGTGGGGCATTAACAAAGCAAACAGTGTGAAGCTCATTGAAGCAGCAGAGAGGGGAAAACATGTAAGTGCAAAAGGGTGCTTTGACTCTTTTGGCTGTTTCTTTTTGAGGCTCAGCTCCTGAGTTGTTTTGTTGTCCCATCGCCTGGATTCTTCAGCACTTCCCAAAACGATTTGAAAAGCCGATGGAGTCAGTCTGATGGAGCATTCAGAAACCTCCTGTTACAGTTCTAAGAGCTTTGTTGGCAGTTTTTGTAAGTGTATGTCAGGTCCATATTATATGTTGGGACCCTCCTACTCAGTAATGGGTATCTGCTTTGGTTGGCCTGATGGGTGAACTCCATCCATTCTTCTCAGTCACTCTGTGGTTTTTGTTACCATTGGCCATGGTATGTTCCTGAACTTGCTCTGTGAGATGGGTATTGGGAGCACTGTGTTACAGTGGTCCAGGCCCCGCCCATGGGACTGTGTGTAGAAAGTAGCAATAATATTAATAATAATTCAAACCTGGGTCTCCCTCTCCCATGTCCTAGCCAGATGGGTGGAGTATAAATAAATATTATTACTATTATTATTAATAATAATTTTCTGAGGCCCTTCTTCATGTGCCACCTCCTGGAAAAGTGAGCAGTGTTTCCCAAACTTGGGTCTCCAGCTGTTTTTGGACGACAATTCGCATCATCCCTAGCTAGCAGGACGAGTGGTCAGGGATGATGGGAATTGTTGTCCAAAAACAGCTGGAGATCCAAGATTAGGGAACACATGTCTGGAGGGTGGCCACACAAGAGCAGCCTTTTCTGTAGTGGCTCCCTGTTTGTGGGATGCTCTCCCCAGGGAGGCTTGCCTGGCTAGATGGATCAGTGAGTCTAGCTCAGTCTAAGCAGCTTCCTCTGCTACTAAGTCAGACCATTGATTCCTTTAACTCAGTATTGTCTACGTTGACCAGCAGTGGATCTCCAGGGTCTCAGGCCAAGGGTCTTTCCCCAGCCCTTCCTGAAGACACCAGGGATTAAACCTGGGACTTTATGCAGGCAAGGCAGGTGCTCCAACACTGAGCTGTGGTCTCTTCCCATAAAATGTTTTCTTTCCAAGGTTTAAGTCCTCATAGGGTGAGTCCAGGGACATAGAAGGATGCCTTATATAGAGACAGGTCTAGCTCAGTACTCTCTACGCTGACTAGCAGTGACTCCTGGGTTTCAGATGGAAGTCTCTCCCAGGCTTACCTGGAGTAACTACAGTCCTGCCCCAGAGGCAGCTTTCTGTGGAGAGAGGTAATAGCTTGGTGGTAAATTGAAAGCTTTACAATATCTGCAGGAAGTCCAGTGTTCAATCTCCAGCTTTAAATTTATTTTAATTGCATTGTTTTAACCCAGAGCTTTCCAAACTGTGTGTCGTGACAGGTTAGTGTGTTGGCTGCAGTGTGTAGGTGTGTCGTGTGAACGTTACTCACCCCCCTCCCTGGGTTAGAAAGGGATTGCAGTAGTTTAATCTCCAGTTCGCTAATAAAACTGAATTACTGTGTCGCAAAAATGATGCATGTCTAAATTTGTGCGTCACCAACGTGAAAAGTTTGGAAAGCTCTGTTTTAACCATTCGATGGGCTCTTTTGCAGGGAAGGGTGGGATAGAAATGTAATAAATAGTTCCAAAAAAGGATCAAGGCTAGCAGGGCTGGGGGGGTGGTGGCGGGGAAACTCTTCTCTCCCTGAGACTGGAAAGCTGATGCCAGCCAGAGCTGGCAGCACTGAGTTAGACGCTCACCTAAGTCCCCTCCAGCTCTCAAAAGGTTAAGTCATAAAAGATTGGGGTGGTTAGTGGTGGTGGTGGTGCTGCTGCATCATCAACTTTGGTGCTACTTTCGCATGTGAAATTCTCCGGATATTTTTACTTGACATGCTGGTGGGATTCCCCTGCTGGGTTAAAATTTTGATGAACGTTAGAGGAATTGCTAGTTAATAGTTTTTATGTTGATGTGATATTTATACTTTTGAGAATGAGCCATTGTTGTATTTACACTGTTAGGTTTTTTATGTGTGAATCGATCCAGTCATTACTCTTGTTGCAACAATTACATTACCAAGAAACAAAAACAAAAAACCCCTCAATTTTTTCGGAAAGCACATTCTTGCTGATATTTTAAAGAATATTGGGTTGGATTCAGGATAAGTAGATTTGCTAGTAGTTCCACTGTTGAGGGCACTAATGTTTCTGAATCTTCTTCTTTGGCGATCCCTCATAGCAGAGTAAGATTGTCTTCCATGAACATGGTCTTAACAGTGAGTCTGTAAGTGACTGTGGAGACAAATTCTGGATCCACACGTCTTTCCACAGTGGGGACATAGGTTTCCGGGCAGGAGTTGATGGTGGCGGGGGTTTGCCAAGCGTGCCTTCCTCTTAGCACACTTCTCCTTTTCATCCTGAGTCTGAGCGTCTTCATAGTCCATGACACTTTGCGTAAAGGCTGTTCTCCAGTTGGAGCGCTCGCATGCCAGTGTTTCCCAGTTGTCCCAGTGTTTATCCTACATTTTTAAAGATTTGCCTTGAGAGAGTCTTTAAACCCTCTTGTTGACCACCAGCATTACGCTTTCCATTTTTAAGTTTGGAATAGAGCAGTTGCTTTGGAAGACAACTGGTCATGTTGTTTGGAAGGCATCCAAACAACATGACCAGTCCAACGAAGTTGATGTTGAAAAATAATTGCTTTGACACTGGTGATCATTGCTTCTTCCAGTACACTGGCATTAGTTCACCTGTCTTCCCAAGTGATGTGTAACATTTTTTGGAGACACTGGAAAATTTCTGAATACCAGACACCGAGCTGGTTTCTGAATACCAGTTGCTGGAAACCACAGGAAGGGAGACAGTGCTCTTGTGCTCGGATCCTGTTTCAAGTTTCCCTTTGGGGCATCTGTTTGGCCATAGTGAGAACAGGCTGCTCAACTAGATGGACCACTGGCCTGACCCAGCAGGCTCTTCATACATCCTTATGGATACAACCTGTGATCTTTAACATACTCTATGCATATGGTCAAAGTGCAGGGCAGTCCCCCTGAAAGCATAGAAATAACTGGTTCATAATCCGCTCTCTGTCTTCTTTCCCTCTCTGCAGTGAGTCTGAAATCTTGCACCATGACAAACAGTATGAACCTTTCTACTCGTCCTTTGTCGCCCTTGCGACGCACTACATCACCACAGTGTGTGGACTGGGTGAGTGTCCAGAGTGTGAGTTCTGATGTTCTGCTTGAGCCATTTTGCCTTCTCTCCTTGTTCTTACCAACAGATGTCTTTTTTCCTTGGTGGCTTGTAATTTGTAAGGCAAACAGGGGGCTAGACAGGGAAGGGGAGGTTTGCAAACCAGAAATGAACTTCCAAGGAGGGGAGACAGATCAGCAAATGGTAAATCGGTTTCTGAAGTTTCTTCGTAGGGAACTAACACCTCTTTGAATGATCTGACATATTTGGCTTTTTAGTACCTAGAAATCAGCTGCAGTCTGTGGCAGCTGCCTGCAAAGTCCTGATTGAATTTTCCCTGCTGCGACTTGAAAACCCAGATGAGGCTTGTGCCGTTTCACAGGTGAGAGGAGAAGCCTTTTTCATAGTGTATGAGAATGTGTGTGTGCGTGGGTATAGTTTAATAGTAGAGCCTATGCTATGCATCCAGACGTTTCCAAGGCTTGACTTAAACCAGGGGTGCAGAGCTTCTATGCTCCCTTGCCTGCCCTGAATGTTGCTGGACTACCAGCTCCCATCATCCTCAACCATCAGCCCTAGCCAGTATGGTAAGTAGTCTGGGATGGTGAGAGTTGCAGTCCAAAGCACCTGGAGGGCATCAAGTTGGCAAAGGCTGGTCTAGAGGAACACCTTGTCCACCAACCCCTTTGCATGCTGCATCTTTGCAGCCCAGAAGGAAGGCTCACCAATACGTGAACTGGGATTTTATTTAACTGGAGTTGCCAGGCATTGAACAGTTGGGGAAGCCTGGGGTAGAGAATATACGGGATTAGATGGTCCTGTTCCCTTACTGGGTAGAAAGTATTCCATATTGCAGCATTCTGCAGAGTGTGTGCAGATTAGACCACACAGATGGAATCACTGAAAAGACACAAAGAGAGCTTTGTAAGGTTTAATAACAACTGCCCAAATATACATCTTACAGTCATCCCTTCTACATAGTGTCTGTAACCATCACTTACCACCCACAGGGGGCAGAGTATGGTACATACAGCACATTATATACCATCCACAATTGCTGACACATGCAATATGTTAAAGAAAAAGAAACACTGTAATCACCTTATTCGGCTAATTATAATGACTTATCAGCACCTGCTACACAGCTGCAAAAACTAGGTCAGGATATGCACCCTGGCTTTTAAAGTAGTACACATCCTGTGGAACAATATTGAACCCTAATATTTAAACAAGATATTCAACAGAAAGCTTCAAAAGCCTTTCAAACTGCAGCATGATGACAGTCTTACATTTTTGGCATACAGAAAGATAGCCTTGATGACGTGGTACCACTAGGCCCTTTTCCACTTACCTGTTAAGTTAAACTTGTGTTAAGTCAGATGAACGTGTCTGTCATGGTTGCCTACTTTGTATTGCTTTTAAAATGTATTTGCTGTTGTATTCTGTGCTGTTTTTATTATATCGTGTACATCACCTTGAGATATATGTTGGAGATAATTAATAAATAATAGTAATAACCGGGGCACCATAAAAATTCTGCTGCCCGTGTTTACTGAAATACCACCAAAGCATGTCCTCACATCTGCCTTGACCTTTGAAGTTGTCTCTTTCTCTTTAGAAACACCTGATCCTGCTGATCAAGGGCCTGTGTACTGGCTGCAGCCGCCTTGACAGAACCGAAATCATCACATTCACAGCGATGATGAAGTCAGCCAAACTACCCCAGACAGTGAAGACCCTCTCTGATGGTGAGAACTGTGGTATGGTGTAGCAGGTTAGAGTGTTGGACTGGGACCTGTGAGGCTAGGGTTCAAATCCCCACTCAGCCACATTACGCTACATTAAGCTCACTTGGCCATTTCTCATCCTCGCCTCCCTTGCAAGGTTGTTGTGAGGATGAATCGGTTAGGGGCAGAGAGAAGCCTGAATGGTATCTTGAGCTCCTTGGAGGACAGGTGGGATATTAAATGAAATAAATAGGTAAACTTTGTTGTGAGCTCTCTAGTGCTGAACGTGACCAGACGATCACATTCAGCCTTTCTGTTCCTGAAGCAAGGACTGAATTAATGTGTTTTCCTCTCTCCCTTCTGCAGTGGAGGATCAGAAAGAGCTGGCCTCTCCAGTCAGCCCCGAACTGCGACAGAAGGAAGTGCAAATGAACTTCCTCAACCAGCTGACGTCTGTCTTTAATCCCAGAGTGGCAACCTCTCCAATCCTGCCACAGACTCAGGTGTGTATGGAAGCCTGGAGACTCCCTCTGTCCAGTGACAACACTTCAAGTGAAAGGAGCTGGGGAAGGGCTGTAGCTTAGTGGTAGGGCCCTGCTTTGCTTGCAGAAAGTGCTTGGTTCACTCCCTGGTAGCATCCCTTGGTAGGGCAGGCAAAGACCGCTGGAGGGCCGTTGCCAGCCATTGGAGACAGGACTGAGCCAGTGGTCTGATTCAGTACAAGATAGCTTCCTATGACTTAAGGCAGTGGTTCTCAAACTTTCCTCCTTGCAAGCCACTTGAAAATTGCTGAAGGTTCTTGGCAGACCGTTCTGCCAACTGCAATGTGCTGTGCTTGGTTTTGTCTGATTTTGTGTGTGTGTTTTCATTACTTCTTTTATTTCCTGTATTTTCATTGCATAGAATTCAAATTGTAATACATTAAAATACAAAAGCACTATGTAAATGGAGCGGCACCATGGCTGGTGCCCATTTCCCCTTTTTCTCCTCAGGGGGAAGGTGAAAGTGACGACCAGGCGTCCACGGACCAAGCTTCTGCAGCCAAGACGAAGAGCATATTCATTGCTCAGAACGTGGCCAGCTTGCAAGAGCTAGGTAGGGAAAGGATTTAATGCTTACATCTGAAGGCAGTCCTGTTTAGGGAAGCTTTTAATGTTTAATAGGTTATTGTATTTTAGTGTTTTGTTGGAAGCTGCCCAGAGTGGCTGGGGAAACCCAGCCAGATGGGCGGGGTATAAATAAATTATTATTATTATTACAACTACTATGACTTGTTTTCAGGCAAGCAATCTTAAAAGAAAGGAAGAGGGGGAAAAGTAGGAAGTTGGGTTTCCCTAGCTCTATAACATTTCCATCGGCTGAGGCTGACTATTGTCAAACACCAGTTGCTGGAGGGTGGGCAGGGAAAGGGTTATTGCCTTCACACCCTACTAGTATTCCTCCTGGAGCCATCTGATTGGCCACTGTGGGAAGAAACAGGAGGCAGGATGAGATGGGTGAAGGGATGGCAGGATGGCTCAGTTGATAGAGCATGAGACTCTTAATCACAGGGTCATGGGTTTGAGCCCCACTTTGCGTAAAAGATTCCTGTATTGTAGGAGGTGGAACTAGATGAGCCTCGTGGTCCCTTCCAACTCTACATTTCTATGAAAAGGAATTGGTCTGATCCAGCAGGGCTCTCTTCTTTTTGTCACACTGCTTGCCTTTCTTCTTAACAGGTGGCTCTGAGAAGCTGCTGCGGGTCTGCCTGAACCTCCCTTACTTCCTGCGCTATATAAACCGCTTCCAGGATGCTGTGTCCGCTAATTCCTTTTTCATCATGCCAGCCACTGTAGCTGATGCCACTGCAGTCCGTAACGGGTAAAGAGAGCTTCCCTTTTTATGTTCTCTTCTCCCCCACCTTCCAATCTATCACCCAGTTTGGGTTGGACGTTGCCAGATGGCCCTGGCTTACATCTGTTCAATGCTGGGTTTCAGCACCAGGGGGCCGCTGATTTCCCTGCCTTGGGGAGTCCCAAGCTCCCCTTCCAATGCTGTCAACCTTCTTTCTGCAGGTTCCATTCGCTGGTGATTGACGTGACCATGGCCTTGGATACTCTCTCCCTCCCTGTTCTGGAGCCTCTTACTCCCACAAGGCTGCAGGACGTCACTGTTCTGGCTCTTAGCTGCCTCTATGCAGGTGAGCACTTGCCTGACAGTAACATAATGAAGCTGAACTTGGCACATATTGTCATTCTGATCTCAGAGTGAAAGGATGGACCTCTTCCTCTTTTTGGCTCTCCTTATGCCCCTCCTGTTCCGATTAAGTTTCCCCTTTGTTGAATTTTAGATTGCAAGCTTCTCTGGGCATGGGCCTTTCCTCTTCTGCTTTGTCACGTGATGTGCACGTCAAATGGCGTTGGCATCAACCAAATAGTAACAATGGGTTGTACCTAGTTAGTTCTACTCGGAGTAGACCAATTGAGTTTACCAAACATGATTAACTTGGGTTGATTAGTTTCATAGGGTAAGTATAACAATCCATTTAAATTAGTGGATGTGACTAACTTAATTCCACTGCATCTATGCCAGCCTCATACCCTCCAGGTGTTTTGAACCACAAGTTTGCAGCAGGGGCTGATGGGAGTTGTAGTCCAAAGCCTCTGGAGGGCAGCGGGCTGCTGAAGGCTGGTTTGTGCCGAGTCTAGTTTAGTTGAATACAGCCCAGTTACGGTGCCTACCTGGTTTGTGCTTTGGAAACTTGTCTCTCAGTAGGAACTCTATAGAGAAGCACTGACAGTTAAAAAGAAGTTTCCTCAATTTGCGATTGGGGACACTTCTTCTTGCCCCCTGTCCAGACTTACTATGGGATGTAGCTTACAGCGCTAGGCGAGGCTCTGCCTGACATTGAGATCCTCTCTTTCTCTCTCCACCCAGGCGTGAGTGTTGCGACCTGCATGGCCATCCTGCATGTAGGCAGCACCCAGCAGGTCCGAACTGGGTCCACAAGTTCAAAAGAAGAAGACTATGAAAATGATGCAGCCACCATTGTGCAGAAATGTGTAAGTGGGGAGGCTGGATGCTTAGGGGAATCCTTCTTGGTGCGTGTCCACAAGGGAAGATACGGTGCTGAATTTGCAACCCAAAGGGTTTTTTGTTTTTTTGTATGCATGCATGTATAAATGGCAGCTTTTCATTAAGTCCTGAAATCTCTTGTTTCCATCTATGTCTGCAGCTTGAAATCTACGATATGATTGGGCAGGCCATCAGCAACTCACGCCGTGCAGGTGGAGAGGTAAGGCCATAACCTCCAAGCAGAACTCCTTTGTCTTGGCAACTTTGCCCCATATGGATGGGCTGGAATGAAACATTATTTGTTTTTTCTGCAAGGTTTATTTGTAAGCACTTGATCGTAATAAGGCCTCAAAGCAGTTTACCAAAAGTAGTAGTAGTTTGTTGTTGTTTATTATATTAGTTGCTTTTTGGAAAAAAATAACTCAAAGCAACTTACAGTAAGTAACACCTACATCAAAACCAGTGAAAAACACAACTGGGGGGGGGGGGGAATCTTAAAACATATTCAGATTTTTAAAAAGCAGGATTAAAACATCCCACCCCACCCACTGAAAGAAAAGAATGAAACAAAATATCATTTGAAAAGTAGTTTAAAACTATTACTTAAAACTGTAAAAAATAATTAAAATCAATGATAAGCTGAAAACCAGAATAAAACAACATTCTGCAATTCTGGGTAGGCTTTGCCTAAACAAAAATGGTTTTTTGTAGATGCCGGAAGCAGTGCGTTGAAAGCACACGCCTGGTGTCAACAGGCAGGGAGTTCCGAAGTGTAGGTGCTGCTACACTAAAATACTGATTTCTTACAAACGTGGAATGAATATTGTGTGACATCTGTAACAGTGCTCGTTTTGCAGATCAAAGCGGTTGTGGAGTTAAACATGGGTTTGTATGTGTTCTCACTCTTTCCCCCCTCTTTCCTGGGATGGCAGCACTACCAGAACTTCCAGCTGCTTGGCGCCTGGTGTCTGTTGAACAGCCTGTTTCTCATCTTGAACCTCAGCCCCACAGCCCTGGCTGATAAGGGGAAGGAGAAAGATCCCCTGGCCGCCCTCCGGGTACGGGACATCATTGCTCGTTCCAAAGAGGGAGTAGGATCCCCCAAGCTGGGGCCTGGGAAAGGGTAAGTTTGGTATCAGTCAAGAGAGTAACATCAGGGACTCTCCCCTCACCTTCCTGTATCTTAGATGGAAAAGCTCTTGGGTTCTTCAAATGCTTCCTTTTTCTCTTCTCCATAGGCACCAGGGTTTTGGCGTCCTGTCTGTTGTCCTTGCCAACCATGCCATTAAGCTGCTCACTTCCCTCTTCCAAGACCTGCAAGTTGAAGCTCTTCACAAGGTGAGAGAGAGAAAGACAACTCGGATCAGGGTTCTGATGGGTTCTGCTTTCCGAACATGACAAAATAACACAGCTTTGACCCTCCGTCCTCTAGGGCTGGGAGACCGATGGCCCCCCGGCTGTGCTGAACATCATGGCCCAGAGCACATCGATCCAGCGAATCCAGAGGTTGATCGACTCCATGCCCCTCACCAACTTGCTCCTGACTTTGCTGTCGACGTCGTACAGAAAGGTATTTACGGGCCCCTTGGGCTTCCTTCAACCTGGAGGTCTAGAAACTCGCTCAATTTTTTTACATCATTTGTAAAAGTCATCTTTTACAGTGTGGTGTAGTGGTTAAGAGCAGTGGACTCGTAATCTGGTGAACCAGGTTCGATTCCCCACTCCTCCACATGCAGCTGCTGGGTGACCTTGGGCTAGTCACACTTCTCCGAAGTCTCTCAGCCTCACTCACCTCACAGAGTGTTTGTTGTGGGGGAGGAAGGGAAAGGAGATGGTTAGCTGCTTTGAGACTCCTTAGGGTAGTGATAAAGTGGGATATCAAATCCAAACTCCTCCTCCTCCATCTTTGAAGTCTAAGCTTTCAAGAGCTAAGCTTTACAGAAAGCAGCTTACCTGGTCTGGTCTTTCTTCTCCTTCCCACCCCACCCTACCGACCCAAACTTTCAGGCTTGTGTTCTTCAGCGACAACGAAAGGGCTCCATGAGCAGCGACGTGAGCGCTTCCACAGACTCCAACACTTACTATGAGGATGATTTCAGCAGCACCGAAGACAGCAGCCAGGGTGTGTGCAAAACAGGGGAGGCCTGGGGATTTGTGTTTCATGGTGGCAGCAATAGACACAGTAAAGGTAAAGGTACCCCTGCCCGTACGGGCCATTCGTGACCGACTCTAGGGTTGCACGCCCATCTTGCTTAAGAGGCCCGGGGCCAGCGCTGTCCGGAGACACTTCCGGGTCACGTGGCCAGCGTGATGAAGCTGCTCTGGCGAGCCTGCACCAGCGCAGCACACGGAACGCTGTTTACCTTCCCACTATTAAGCGGTACCTTTTTATCTACTTGCACTTAAGAGTGCTTTCGAACTGCTAGGTGGGCAGGAGCTGGGACCGAACAACGGGAGCTCACCCCGCCGCGGGGATTCGAACCGCTGACCATACGATCGGCAAGTCCTAGACGCTGAGGTTTTACCCACAGCGCCACCCGCGTCCCATCCATAGACACAGTAGAGGACCCTTAATTGTATGTTACGCTCTCGTCTCGTAAACAATCTGTGTTTGCTTTGGGTTTTTTTCCTAGATGACGACAGCGAGCCCATCCTCGGGCAGTGGTTTGAGGAGACCATTTCTCCCAGCAAAGAGAAAGTGGCCCCTCCTCCGCCACCCCCGCCCCCACCCCTGGAGAGCTCCCCTCGAGTGAAGAGCCCCAACAAGCAGGCCGCCGGAGAAAACGGGAACATCTTGGCCAGTCGCAAAGATCCAGAACTGGTGTGTGGTGGGAACTTCCTAGGGTTGTGTCCAGCTGGTTTTGCTCAGAGTAGACCCAGTGAAATCAGTGGTGTATAGTTGAACCATGAGACTCATTCCTACAAGAGGCAATGATGGCCACCACCTTGGACAAATTCACGGAGGACCCAAAGATTGTTCTGTTTCTTCGTTTTGAGACAAATACACGCAAACACTCACACCGGTTACTGCAATTTGCAGTATAAAAGGTGCCCTTTACACAATGACTTTCAATAAGGAGTACATGGGGCAGGGAGGTGTATATGGGGTGGGGTGGGGAACAGTACTGGTGACCATATTCAATACCTTTTGGCCTTTGGAAGCAAAAAACCCTGGGCCTTCTATTTTTGAACACAAAAAGTGAATTTTTGGGATGTGACTGGGATCTGTGAGAAAGCACAGCTGATTATTGTATTGGCCTGAATATAAGCCTCACTTTCCCCCACAGTTCTGACTGTGTGAAAAGTTAAAGTGTGGCTTATATTCGCGACCATTTGAATACATGACCCAGTATGCAGCTAGGAGCTGTGAGGAATGGAGAGCTTCTTTTATTCTCGCCCCCCCCTCCAATTTTAAAGGTGTGGCTTATTTTCGGGCCAATATGGTATTATCCTCCTGCTTCCGTTCCAGTTTCTGTTTGGCTCATGCATCGTTCTCTCCTGTCTCCTCTTCTCCTTTGGCTTCTAGTTCTTAAACCTGGCCTCCAATATCCTGAACTTTGTGACTTCCTCCATGCTGGACTCCAGGAATAATTTCATACGCAACTACCTGAGCGTCTCGCTAACAGAGCAGCACATGGCCACGCTGGCTTGCATCATCAAGGAAGTGGACAAGGATGGGATCAAAGGTTGGGGAGCAAGTCCTTTCTCTCTCTACCCCCCGCCATTCTAGCCTAGTTTCTTTGCTTGAGACCCTGGAGGGGAAATTTAGCCAGATCAGGGACGGGCAACCTTAGGCTTTCACAGTCCTGCTTTGCATCCTCCTTGAATGGTTTTTTCCTGGCTGGAATGTCTACTTGAGCTCTGATGATGTTTCTGGCTTGCCTGGACGGAAGGTAGACAGGGGTGTGTGTAAAAACTAGCCATCTCCAGCAAAGTAAAATTTACCTTCGTTCCCCCACCCATTTTTGCCTCTGGCCCCGCCCACCACTGACATGTGGCCCCCAGAAAGTTACCCAGAGAGGAATGTGGCGCTTGGGTTGAATAAAAGGTTTCCCCACTCTTGAACTTGATGGGTCACTGGTCTTGACATGGTCCAGCCAGCTTCATATTTTCATAGGGCATGTCCCTATCTGTCTCTGAACCTGGCAGATGTGATTTGATTGTTGTAAGGGCAGAATTGTACACAAGCAGGAGACTTGCAGCTGCCACTGGAAGCGGCAGCCCTGCAGCTCCTCTACTGCTGGAGAAAGAGGGACACAGAGGGGGTGTTCATCTTTGGTGGCGTCTTTCATCACTTGAAAGTTCTGGCTGAAGATCAAAGATGGACGAGTGTAATTGTAAGCAAAGTGCAGCCTTCTGACACCACCTCAACCAAGAGGTTCCGTTTAGCTATGCCTGGTTTCTGTTTACTTTGTGTGAAGTGGTGGGATCCTGGGATAACCAGCTGACTCTGACCTTTGTCATAGGTACCACAGAGGAGGAGGAATTTGCTGCTGCACTGTATCATTTCAACCACTCCTTGGTGACTTCGGATCTCCAGTCCCCCACTTTGCAAGTGAGTCTTGCATTGCTTGTGGGGCTAGTAATAAGAAGGATCTAGAGGCCCCCCCCACCTCTTAGGAAAGCCAGGGCCAGCAGTTTAGAAATTAGCATGGGGGAATGGTGGGGTGTTGTTAATGTCTGAAAATTTGATGGCCAAGTTGAATCTAGAACAGAGTTGTGGAGCCATCTGTGGCCTTTTGGGAACCATCGGATTCCAGTTTACAGCAGCTAGCATGGTCCAGTGGTCAAGGACAATGATAGGAGCTCAGTTGTATTGCATCTACATTGCATGCAGAAGGTTACAGGTTGAATCCACAGCATCTTACAGATGCCATATAACACTCATTCCGTATTTGTAAGAACTGGGTCTTTTAGTGTGGCAGCACCTACGTTTTGGAACTCCCTGCTTCTTGATACTAGGCAGCTGCCTTCACCATACTCTATTTGGCCTCTGCTAGAAACATTCTTGTTTAGACAAGGCTACCCAGTTGTTTGGGATGCGGGTGGCACTGTGGGTTAAACCACAGAGCCTAGGACTTGCCAATCAGAAGGTTGGCGGTTCGAATCCCCGCAACGGGGTGAGCTCCTGTTGCTTGGTCCCTGCTCCTGCCAACCTAGCAGTTCGAAAACACGTCAAAGGGGAAGTAGATACTGTATTTTTTGCCCCATAGGGCGCACCTAGTTTTTTTTTGGGGGGGGGGGGAAATAAAGGAAAAAAATTCTTTCCCCCCCAGGCTGGGGCGGGGGAAGCCCAAGCTTCCCCAGCCCCCAGAACAGGCTGCTCTCCGCAAGCCGTGGCCGTGGCTTGCGCAGAGCTACCCGAAGCCCAGGCCGTGGGCTCCCAAGCCTTGCAGATAGCTTCCTGAAGCCTGGAGAGCCAGAGGGGTCGGTGCGCACTGGCCCCTCTCGCTCTCCAGGTTTCAGCGAAAGCCTGCATTCGCCCCATAGGACGCACACACATTTCCCCTTCATTTTTGGAGGGGAAAAAGTGCGTCTTATAGGGCGAAAAATACGGTAAATAGGTACTGCTCCGGCGGGAAGTTAAACGGCGTTTCCGTGTGCAGCTCTGGTTCTCCAGAAGCTGCTTTGTCATGTTGGCCACATGACCCGGAAGCTGTATGCCGGCTACCTCGGCCAATAAAGTGAGATGAGTGCCACAACCCCAGAGTCGGTCACGACTGGACCTAATGGTCAGGGGTCCCTTTACCTTTACCTACCCAGTTGTTTAGAAAGCTGATGTGAGTTTTTAAAATCTGTTTTTAGGTTGTTGTCATTTTAACTTTCTTTAGTGTTAAATTATTATTAATTTTTCTTACTGATAGCTTGATTGTGTTACCTTTTTTGTAAACTGCTTTGAGGGTGGTGGTTGTTGTTTTTAATAATTGAGAAGTGCATAAACTTTATGAAGTGAATAAAAAGCAACAACCCTGGAGAGCCACTGTTGATCAGTATAGTCAACACTGAGCTAGATGGTCTGGCGCAATATAAGGGAGCTTCATACGTCCCCCAAATTGCACCTCCATGCTGACAAGGGAGTCCCCTTTAGCAGCAGTTGTTTAGATTTTATTGAAGGACTTCATGAAGGCACTTATTTTTTCCCTCTTGCCAGAGCACTCTTCTGCAGCAGCTGGGCGTGGCCCCTTTCTCCGAAGGCCCCTGGCCGCTTTACATCCACCCGCAGAGCTTGTCTGTCCTCTCTCGGCTCCTCCTCATCTGGCAGCACAAAGCGAGCACCCAAGGAGACCCTGACGTACCCGAATGCCTGAAGGTTTGGGAGAGGTGAGGAAGGGGTTAAAGGAGAGCTGTAGTCAAGGCCTTGCTGAATGAGAAACAACAGGTCTCATCCACTAGTATCTTCACTGGGATAATCCTCAACTTTCTCCCATGCCGCCGTGTCCCTTATATATGTTAAGATTGGAGTCCTACTTCTTGAAACGCGTTGGTAGACCTTAAAGCCCCTACTTGGTAGTTCAACCACCCTCAGATGTTTCGGGGGTGGCAGTCCAGGGGAGGGCAGCCCCAAAGCCATGGAATCTTCCCAAGTCAGGACCTTCCTTGTATTGTTGTTGTTTAGTCGTTTAGTCGTGTCCAACTCTTCGTGACCCCATGGACCAGAGCACGCCAGGCACTCCTGTCTTCCACTGCCTCCCGCAGTTTGGTCAGACTCATGTTTGTAGCTTCGAGAACACTGTCCAACCATCTCGTTCTCTGCAGTCCCCTTCTCCTTGGGCCCTCCATCTTTCCCAACATCAGGATCTTTTCCAGGGAGTCTTCTCTTCTCATGAGGTGGCCAAAGTATTGGAGCTGTCAGGATCTGTCCTTCCAGTGAGCACTCAGGGCTGATTTCCTTAAGAATGGATACGTTTGATCTTCTTGCAGTCCGTGGGACTCTCAAGAGTCTCCTCCAGCACCATAATTCAAAAGCATCAATTCTTCGGCGATCAGCCTTGTATAGCTTTTGTCATATGTCAGAGTTGTACCTGGTGCAGTTGAGCTCCTTGCTTTGCTGTGACCCGTTCCCTTCTTCTTCCCTCCCCCCCTTGGCAGGTTTGTGGGCACCCTGAAGCAGAATGCCATGCAGGGGACGCTCCCTGGCGACACTGAGGACCTGAACGTCGAGCACCTCCAGCTGCTCCTGCTGATCTTCCACAGCTTCTCCGAGAAAGGCCGCCGGTCGGTCTTGACTCTCTGCATCCAGACCATCCTGGAGCTGATGGCCAACCTGGATTCGCAGCTGAGCTGCGTCCCTCTGCTCCTGGCCCGCCTCCTTTTGGTCTTTGACTACCTGCTTCACCAATATTCAAAGGTTCCGGTGTACCTGTTCGAACAGGTGAGCACTGTGGATGGGTGTTGCTCCACTGCTGGGTGCTGCAGTCCTCAGGCCAGGGATGCTTTAACTGTGATTCCTGCATTGTGGCACATGGGTTGGGCTAGATGACCGTTGGGGGTCCCTTCTATAGTTCTGCTCTATAGTTCTGTGGTTCTGTGATGAGCAGCCAACCAAACTGACGTCCTTTTCTCCCCTCACACCTGTCCTCTCTCTGCTTGCCTTTTTAGGTGCAATACAACCTGCTCACCCCACCAATTGTTTGGGCTGGCGGGTCCCAGGATGGCAGTCGGCGAACCTCTTCTCCCCTCTACCACGGGTTCAAGGAAGTGGAAGAGAACTGGGCCAAGCACTGCTCATCAGGTGGGTCTCTTGAGTAAGCTGGTGGAGGTATGGTTTCCCTCGATGGTTAGTGGCATTCAAACAGTTCCAAGCTTATTTTAGGACTTTTCCAAATGCCGCAAATCTTTGTTTTGTTTTTTGTTTTGTTTTAATTCACCATGGTGGTGGAGCTGATGAGTGTATCTTCTCTCTTCAGCTGAAAAGCCTCCACAAGAGTGGCTTTAAACACAATCAGTTTACAAACTTAAGAAAACAACCTACATGGGGAAAAGGAGGTAGTGGGGTGGGAAGAAAGGAACTTGGGCCGCCATTTTTTAAGCAGTTGTTTTGATAAAGATCAGCTAGCACAGTTCAGGAGGTGCTTGATGGAGCTGAGCTTTGGCAAAGCTGACAGTGAGCCCTGCTTCCCATTTCCTACTGAGGCAATCTGAGGTTTGTCTGTTTTTGGAGCTTGGAGATGTATTTGATGCTTGAGTTTCCATGCTGACCCCTCCCCCCCCCCATGCGTGGCCAACCTGCAGTACAGGTGTCTCCCACACTTACACATGATTGACCCACATGTAACCCCATATATGCACTGTGCCGGGAAATAAATAATTTGATTCAAACCAGGAAATGATGGGAGAGAACTGGAGAGTCTTCATGGCTCGCAAGGCAACCCTCCCTGGAGCCCGAAGAGAATGTCTGAAAGGGTGGAGGAAGCCCGGAACAGACCAGAGGCACAGCAGCGGGGCACAGCAGACCAGAGGCACAGCAGCAGTTTAGACTGCACAGTCTCCCCTCCTAACAGCTGATGCGCATCGTAGCACAGCAGTGGCTGCTTTTCAGCACATCCTCCAGCCTCCAACTGGCCCCAGAGCTTCAATTCCAGTTTTGGATATTTTGGGATACAGTATTTTTGGTCTAGATGGGAGAGAGAGTGGCAGAGAGGGTGTTTAGATATCACATTAAATGCATGGTATACAGGAGCGTAACATCTGCCTGTCTTTCCATTCTTGTTATGGAGGGAAGTTGCTTCCCCCCTTTTACAGCCTGTACCACTTACATGGACTTCCTGGCCACTTTGTGGTTGCTGCAGAGCTGGTTCAGAGAACCTGCTTCACAAAGCATCTCCAGGAATTTGCTGGGTAACCTTAGCTCTCTCCTCCCTCGTCTACAGTAACGGGAATAGCATGGGCTAACCTTGCAGGGTGGCTGGGTCACATATGTCTTTGGCAGTGGTGTTTCTGGATTCTTTATTCCCTTTGGGGTGGCATTTGAAAGCCTAGCTGTCCTGGTTTCGAGGATCACTTACATCTGTGCTTCTGTGTTCCCTTGGAGGCAACTTAAAATAACCTGGTCCTTTGAATTGTTCTCTTTCTCCCAGATGCAGCCCCCCAACCCAGGTTCTACTGTATTCTCTCACCGGAAGCACCTGAGGACGATCTGAACCGCCTTGATAACACGGTACCTATAAGCATCTCCCACCCCTGTAGGACTTGAATTTTGCTACACTGGGCAAGGCTTCCCTGGTGATGTCCAGCAGTGTTTGGCAGCTGGCTTGGTACCAACTGCGGGCCCCAGTTGATCATTGCACGTACAACATACGAGACCTAAAGCTGTGTTCCCCAAACTTAGAATAGCTGCTTTTTCTCTTTTGAGGGTGTGGTCTTAACCCATGTGCCCCAGTGCCCTCTGTCTGCATGCAGAAGGTTGCAAGGCCAGCTGGCTAGCCCCAGCTAGGTCATCTCCTTCCAGCTGTCCCGCTGCGAAGACCCATTGGCCTCTGCTCTGATGTAAATCAGCGACCCAGGCTTCAAAACCAGGGCACACTATGTCAGCAGAGCGAACTGCGCACACAGAATAGGCATGAGGCTTTTGGAAGCATACTACAACTACGGAATTTTTAATCATAGATCAGGACAAAGAAAGAAAGAGTCAAAAGCAAAAGCTATACACACAACGGACGTTCCCAGCAAGCTGTGCTGGAATGTAAACAGACACGCAACAGTTCCATCTCTGCTCCTTAAGGTGGAATGGAATATTCCCAACACCCTCTTCCCTATAAAAAAGCATTATTCAGAACAGTGTTTTGCACAATCCTCTAAGGAAGATAATAACACAATAAAATTCAAAACATTTACAGTTAATTAACAGTTAATTGCACATTTATTCAAAATCCAGTTAATTTAATTAATTCAACAAATAACTTGATCCATCAATACCAGCTTTTCAAAGTCTTTTTATACCTCCTGTCCCTCACTGCCTCCCCCTTGCCTCTCAGCTCTCCCCATTTCCTCCTTTGGGAACCGCTGGCCAAAAGGAAGGCATTTTTCCTGTGGGGGCGAAATTGTACTTTTAGCAGATCCTCCGAACCAGAGTGGCGAGTGGAGCAAAGCCACAGTGAAACAGTTTGGACTCCTCTGCTTCTCTTTCAGGTGTGTGAGGTCTTGTTTGCGAAGGCCACAAAATACGATGACCTGTACTCGGCCCTCACCTCGCTGCTGGCCGCTGGCTCCCAGTTCGACACCCTCCGAAGAAAGGAGAACAAAAATGTCACCGCACTGGTAAGGGCGCCCCTGGCTCCTGAGCCAGACCTTGATGTGGTGGTTCTTCTGTTGCCCTCCCTAGATAAACTTGAATTTGTTTCACTAGATGAATCTGGCAGGGAGCTCAGCTGCCGATCTGTCCACTAAGTCTATTGGCAGTGGTGGTTCATCTTTTGCACTGTGCAGCTTGCAGGTGGGGCAGGCGGCCGCAATGTGGCTCAGCTGTGGGACCTAGTGCGGCAGTGGAGTAAGTAAAGGTGGTCTTGCTTAGATAGTAGAGGCCTGTTTGAGACTCTGGTCATTGAACTGGCATGATGATGAAGGTTCTGGGTTCCCTCATTTGCCCAAGACATGAGATTTGTATGAGAGGGAAGGGTCATATACTATGGCTGCACATGTGTTCTGCTTGCAGAAAGTTTCTGGTTCAATCCCTGGCATTTCTGGAAGGTAGGGTTGGGAGAGACCTCTGCCTGTGAAACTTTGTAGAACCGCTGGCAGTCAGTATAGGCAAGGATGTACTTGGCTGGACCGATGGGCCAACTCAATAGAAGGATGCTTCCTATGTCCTCCTGCAGGGCTTTCTATATCAATTAGGCTTCCTTGCCTTTGGCTTCCCTTTCAGTTTTAGTCCCTGAGGGTTGGACAGCTGTTAGAGAGAATAATTGGGTGCACTCTCCCCACCTTAGATCAAATCTATGCTGCCAGGTTCCATAAGAAAGCGGCAGAGATAGCGCAGGATAGTACGCACCCCGGAAATGATCCCTTTCAGCTTCTGCTTTCTGGAAGAAGATACAGGGTTATAAAGACCAGGACTAACCACCTGAGAAACAGTTTCTACGCAAATGCAATTCTGGTTCTAAATACAGCATAAGGGGTGTCTATAGTATAGTGTATTTTTTAGTATAGTGTATTTTAAAATGGGGTTTCAGAGTTTTTAGGGGTTTTTATAGTATAGTATAGTGTATTCTAAAATGGGGTTTCAGAGTTTTTAGGGGTTTTTGAATGTTTTATGTAGTTTTTCAATTTCATTGTTCTGTATGGGACAATGACAATAGTAAGAGAACTGCAGCTGGCTAATTCTGTCTTGCTTCCTCTTTTGCTCAGGAGGCCTGTGCGCTTCAATACTACTTCTTGATCCTCTGGCGGATCCTGGGGATCTTGCCACCCTCCAAGAACTACATGAACCAGCTGGCGATGAACAGCCCTGAGATGAGCGAGTGTGACATCCTGCACACCCTGCGCTGGTCTTCCCGTCTGCGTATCCCCACCTATGTCAGCTGGATCAAGGTAGCTGCTCCGCTTGGCCTGTGAACTTCAGGTTTTGTAGGTCGTCTAGATGGAATCGTCCCCATTTCCCCCTGCTTGTCCACATCCAGTGATCCACTGTGTAGCATTGTTTTAATGGTTGTGTTCTCCACGTATTGCATTTTCCTTTCATTGTAAGTCTTTGAGACTTTTTTGGTTTGTTGGAGTTGACACATATAAATAAATACAGCTAAACCATGGTTTACTGTTACACCAAGGCAGACTTGTACTTCCCTCCTGCAAGTGAGCTGTAAGAAGTCCTACTTTAGGATTACATACAGCGTAGCTGTTATCTCCAAAGTAAAAACTGTCATTAACTATAATTATGGTTTGCTGAAACAAGGCAGGTAAATAAACCATGGTTAGAAATAGGCTCCCAGCCTATAGCCTCTCAGAGTGGTTGGGGCAACCCATTCAGATGGGCGGGGTACAAATAAATTGTTGTTGTTGTTTTAGCAAACTATAGTTAAGATTAGCCACAGCTTGTTGGATTTTCGTTGTTTCCTCAAGCTGCTGTTAAACAACAGCTAGTCAGTTACAAAACAAGAATATCCTCCCTCCCCCAGCAACAGGATGAACACCTAAAATAGGCACTGCCCCCATACATGGAATGGCAAAAAATATATTTCCCTGGTGCTGAAAAGTTGACAATGTTGGCACCAGCCAATCTTACATGTGGGAGAGTGTTCCAGAGATGGAACAATAATAACACAATACAGTGGTACCTCGGGTTACATACGCTTCGGGTTACATACGCTTCATGTTACCTACACTTCAGGTTACAGACTCCGCTAACCCAGAAATAGTACCTCGGGTTAAGAACTTTGCTTCAGGATGAGAACAGAAATTGCGTGGCGGCACGGCAGCAGTGGGAGGCCCCATTAGCTAAAGTGGTGCTTCAGGTTAAGAACAGTTTCAGGTTAAGAACGGACCTCCGGAACAAATTAAGTACGTAACCAGAGGTACCACTGTAATGCTTAAGCGTTGTGGTCAAACACGGCCACTCTCTGTTCTCATGCGCTGCTGAGACCCTGGAAGCTACCCGTTTGATTCACTATGGCATGCACTTTTCATGAAATCACCTTTCAGCATAAGAGATGCTGCAGGCCTGTTGCAGTTCTCTTTCCCACGGTGTATTGTCTCTTTTTGTTTTCTCCTCCTTTCGCTTAGGATCACCTTGTTAAGCAGGGCATGAAATCTGAACACGCCACTTCTCTCGTTGAGCTGACCTCGGTCAAGTGCAGCTGTGTGAAGTACGACGTGGAGATAGCAGAGGAGTACTTTGCCAGACAGGTGTGTGTTGAGGCGCATAGAACTAGTGGCGGCAGCTGGATTTTTGTTACCTGCTCTGATGCAGTGCAGAGGGTAGTGAGAGGACTTAGATACACAAGAACGTGTTGAACCTGCTGGATCAGTGCAATGGCCCATGTATCCCAGCCTCCTGTTCTCATAGTGGCCAACCAGGTGCCTGTAGCAAACTTGCAAACAGAACCCAAGCACAAGAGCACTTTTGCCCTCTGTGGTTTTCCAGCAGCATCCAGCTGTGGAGGCAGAACATAGCCACCATACTAGGACCACTGATATCCATATCCTCTCTCGTTAATTGGTCCAATCCTCTTTTTTAAAAGCCATCCAATTTTGCAGCCATCTCTGCCTCCTATGGGAAGGAGTTCTATTGTTTAACTATGCACTGGGTTAACAGGTCCTTTTGTCTGTCCTGAATCTTCCATGGAGGGTAACAATAATAATACAACGACGACGTGGCAATATCCAGATGTTTCAAACATCTTTTCCAATCAGATTTGCCCAGCACAGCTGTTGGCCCCTGGTTAGCAAAGGCCAAGCTAGATTGTGGGGTGGAGGACCCAGATTCCCAATCCTATCTTGCCTGTGAAACTCATTTGGGTGATTTCAGGCAAGTCTCTCTTAACCTAACGTGCTATTGCAGGGTTCTATTTTGAGACTAAAGCAAGTTGGCTCCATGCAAGCCACCCCAAGCCTGCTAGGAGGGAAGGTTTAGGATCCAAAAGTTCTCAGTAAAAATAACCTTTGCCATTCTTTCCAAAGATCTCCTCGTTCTGTGGGATCGACTGCACCACCATCCTTAGGCTGCACGAGATCCCCAGCTTGCAGTCGATTTATACCCTGGACGCCGCCATTTCCAAGGTTCAGGTCTCCCTCGACGAGCACTTCTCCAAGCTGGCTGCTGAGACCGACCCCCACAAGTCGTCTGAGATCACGAAGAACTTGCTCCCGGCTACCTTGCAGCTGATCGACACCTATGCCACCTTCACCAGGTAAGTGGGCTGCATCGTATTCCTGGAAGGGTTGTATACCTCGGCCCAGTATACCTGAAGGAGCGTCTCCACCCCCATCGTTCTGCCTGGATGCTGAGGTCCAGCACCGACAGCCTTCTGGCGGTTCCCTCATTGCGAGAAGCCAAGTTACAGGGAACCAGGCAGAGGACCTTCTCGGTAGTGGGACCCGCCCTGTGGAACGCCCTCCACCAGATGTCAAAGAGATAAACAACTACCTGACATTTAGAAGACATCTGAAGGCAGCCCTGTTCAGGGAAGTTTTTAATGTGTGACATTTTAATGTATTTTTAAACTTTGTTGGAAGCCGCCCAGAGTGGCTGGGGAGACCCAGCCAGATGGGCGGGGTACAAATTAATAATAATAATAATAATAATAATAATAATAATAATAATAATAGTCTCAGAACAGGGGTTCCCCAACTTGGGTCTCCAGCTGGTTTTGGACTACAATTCCCATCATCCCTGATCACTGGTCCCGCTAGCTAGGGTTGATGGGAGTTGTAGTTCAAAAACAGCTAGAGACCCAAGTTGGGGAAACCCTGCCTTAGGACATAAGAAGAGCCCTGCCTAATCGGCCCAAGGGCCCATCTACTCCAGCATCCTGTTCTCACAACAGCTAACCAGATGCCCATTAAGGGAAGCCCTTAAGGAAGTCCTGAATGCAGCAACCCACTCTTCACACCTGTGATTCCCAGCAGCTGGTATTCAGTAGCGTTACTGCCTCCAACAGCAGAGATGGACCATATCCTTAGCCTTCATTTCATTTCATTTTTCATTTCACTTTTAATTTGTTTACTGCCTTTCTATATTGATAAACGCGAGGCAGTTTACAAGCCGTAGACAAAAGCACAATTCGCAACAAAAAGCACATATCCTATACCACTCTGATGCAGTGCAAATAAGTGATAATAAAAATATGACTTTAAAATAAGCAACTTACATCAAATAAAGTCAAGTTCAGCGATCAATTTAGAATAAGATATTGCACTATAAAATTAACTCTTGGAATATCAGGAAATAATAGCGAAACAAAAATTCGCTCTCAGATATTACAGGAAATAATTACTAGACAGCAAAGTCATAATACATAAAAGACAATCTTAAAAGATTGAACTCCTCCATGAATTTATCCAATCCTGTCTTGAAGCCATCCAAGTTGGAGGTAATCACTGCCAGTGTGGTGTAGTGGTTAAGAGCGGTAGTCACGTAATCTGGGTAACCGGGTTCGCGTCTCCGCTCTTCCACATGCAGCTGCTGGGTGACCTTGGGCCAGTCACACTTCTTTGAAGTCTCTCAGCCCCACTCACCTCACAGAGTGTTTGTTGTGGGGGAGGAAGGGAAAGAAGAATGTTAGCCGCTTTGAGAATCCTTCGGGTAGTGATAAAGCAGGAGATCAAATCCAAACTCTTCTTCTTCTTGTGGGAGGGAGTTCCACAGTTTGACTATGCCTGCTCTGAATCGTCCAGCTTTCAGCTTCTTCAGGTGGCCTGGAGTGCTAGTATTTTGAGAGAGGGAGATATCTTTTCTCAGAGACCCCCAAAAGTCTGAATCAGGAACTCCCAACCTCCCCTTCCCTGTCCCTGGTGCAGGTCTTACTTACTGCAGAGCCTCTCGGAAGAAGGCGCTTCTGAGAACAAGCCCACAGAGGAGAAGCTACAGGGCTATGCAGCCGTCTTGGCTATCGGCTCCAGCCGATGCAAATCCAACACTTTAGGTAAGCTGTTTTTTGCCATCCTTCCCTGGTGTGGCTGCACCGCTGTGATTGCATTCCCAGAGAATGTTACGGCTCCTTCGTACTTAGAGCACATGCATTCAAAATGTCCTGGATTCAGTCTCCAGCATCTCCACTTGGTTGGGGGAGGGGGTGAGCGGGCAGCTGAGCTTGGAGCCTCTCCAGCTCCATGAAGTTCCTGGGTGGAGTTTGAGTTCATGCCCTGAAAGCGTGTCTCTCTTTTCTGGTCTTCTGTGGAGCAGGGCCAGCCCTTGTCCAGAACTTGCCTTCAGCTGTGCAGTCTTTGTGCGAATCATGGAACAACATCCACACCAATGAATTCCCGAACATTGGCTCATGGGTAAGTCCAATTTTATAAATATTATTATTGTTGTTTATTTTCTAGCTGCAGTGGCAAAGGGCTACGTATTTTTTCCACATTTGCTACCCGCGACGGGCTGAGCTCCCGTTGCTCGGTCCCTGCTCCTAGCAGTTCGAAAACACATCAAAGTGCAAGTAGATAAAAAGGTACTGCTCCGGCAGGAAGGTACCGTATTTTTTGCTCTATAAGACTCACTTTTTCCCTCCTAAAAAGTAAGGGGAAATGTGTGTGCGTCTTAATGGAGCGAATGCAGGCTGCGCAGCTATCCCAGAAGCCAGAACAGCAAGAGGGATTGCTGCTTTCACTGTGCAGCGATCCCTCTTGCTGTTCTGGCTTCTGAGATTCAGAATATTTTTTTTCTTGTTTTCCTTCTCTAAAAACTAGGTGCATCTTGTGGTCTGGTGCATCTCATAGAGTGAATAATACGGTAAACGGTGTTTCCGTGTGCTGCTCTGGTTCGCCAGAAGTGGCTTAGTCATTCTGGCCACATGACCTGGAAGCTGTACGCCGGCTCCATCAGCCAATAAAGCGAGATGAGCGCCGCAACCCGAGTCGGCCACAACTGGACCTAATGGTCAGGGGTCCCTATATTTTTATATTTATATACTGCCTTTTCCTCCAAGGAGCTCCAAGTGGTGTATACAGGTCTCCCCTTCCCCATTTCATCCTCACGACAACCCTGTGAGGTAGGTCGCTGAGAGATGGTGACTGGCCCAAGGTCACCCAGTGAGCTTCATGGCGGAGAGGTGATTTGAACCCTGGTCTCTCAGGTCCCAGTCCAACGATAACAACTTGGTTGTTGGGAAAAGGAAGCAACTCACACTGGCTGCTTCACCTTCTCACATTTTCCTCTCCTTCCTCCTTGTCCCCATTCAGTGAACCTTTACAGTGGTGAGCTCTCCTCTCTGCCCACTAGATGGCAGGCTCACCTGCTGGTTTAATCTCCTCTTCTGCTTAACACTGTTGGGATACTGCCGGGGAGACGGGGGCATTTGGCAGGCCCCCAGCTGGCTCCAGCCACCGGCCAGCAGCCGGGGGATCTCCAGTTCCTGGTACAGCATCAGTCAGCGACACAAGCCTCAGATAGGTTTAGAGACTTGGCACACTCTTATCAGCAGAGTGAATAAATCCTCACAACGGAAGTGGCAGACAGAGACATGTTTGATTATTTTTTACAGCAATTTATTCAGCATAGTTAAGGAACAAAGGAAAAACATGTCTGCTTCCCTTCGTCTCCAAGCAAACAGCAGTAAAGCAAAACCAATATACAAACAGAAGTTCCCACAGACTGTGCTGGAAGTAAACAGGCATGTGACACAACAGTCATGCCTGTTCCCTTTTAAGGTGGAACGGAACTATATCCTAATAAACACATCTCTCAAGCTAGCTATGAGGTCTCTCTCTTCAATAAAATCTTTAATAAAAATACATAGAAAAAAACAACTCAGCAGAGCACTACCAATTTTTTTTTTTAAAAAAAACTAGTTATGAGGTCTAGCTCTCTAGGAGGTGAAGAGGGAAAAGGTGCTTAAAACTTAACTTGACCAGCCCCCAAAAGCAGCTGTGGGGCAGCTATCCTTAAAGCAAAACCTTGCCTTATGGTGTGATAAGAACCATAAGATGAGCCTGCTGGATCAGGCCAGTGGCCCATTTAGTGAAGCGTCCTGTTTCACAGTGACCAACCAGATGCCTCGATGGGGGAATCCCCCCGCCAGCAGAATCCACACACAAGACCACCCTCCCTCCTGCAGTTTCCAGCAACTGGTATTCAGAAGCATCACTTTCTCTAATCATGGAGGCAGATTGTAGCCATTGCGGTGGAAGCCTTTTGTGTCTTCTTCATACAGCTGCAGCTGGTGGCCATAAAAGAAGCAGCTTTCTCATCTGTATTTTCACCCACCCAAATCTGGATTATGAAACACTCCCTTGGGCTGTTTAGTTTTGGGCTGAAGCCAACTAAGTCCTACTCAGAGTAGACCTATTGAAATGAATGGACATGCCTGACTTAGGACCATTCCTTTCAGTGGATCTTCTCTGCGTAGCCCAATGCTGGGTACAACCCCTTAAATTTTATACACCCTGGGAGTCAAGTTTTCCATGGTACAGTGGTACCTCGGGTTACAGACACTTCAGGTTACAGACGCTTCAGGTTATAGACTCCACTAACCCAGAAATAGTACCTCGGGTTAAGAACTTTGCTTCAGGATGAGAACAGAAATTGTGTGGTGGCGGCCTGGTACCTCAGGTTAAGAACAGTTTCAGGTTAACAACGGACCTCCAGAACGAATTAAGTTCTTAACCCGAGGTACCACTGTATTGTATTTATTTGCTGATTTTTTTAAAAAAAGTTTTCTTGCATATTTTACTTACTCTGAATTGTGCACTCTAAATAGCCCTGGAATAAATATTAAATGAAGAGGGTAATATAGGAAATGTATTTAAAAAACAAAAGCAAATGAGTTGGAGCTAACTCAGTTAGACACTCTGAAATGAATGGACCTGGGAGAGGCATGTTAATTAATTTACTGGGCCTACTGTGAGGAGGACTAGCATTGGATGATCTTTTGCTTGCTTCTAGCGCAACGCTTTTGCCAACGACACGATCCCAGCGGAGAGCTACATCAGCGCGGTGCAAGCCGCCCACCTCGGCACCCTCTGCAGCCAGAGCCTTCCCCTTGCGGCCTCCTTGAAGCGGACCCTCCTCTCCTTGGTCAGGCTCACTGGTGACCTCATTGTGTAAGCGGAAATGTGTTTGGTTCACAGACAGCTCCTCTTTCATCTAGACCAATGGGCATCACTTTGGGGTGGGCCATCTGTCTGTCTATCTGAGTACTGAGTGGCAGCAGCTCCCCAGACGGGACATTTCCTAGCCCTACCTGGAGATACCATTGCAGATCCTCTTCTACTGAGCTAGGGCTCTTCCCTTAGACCAGCGGTTCTCATCCTGTGGGTCGCCAGATGTTATTGGACTACAACTCCCATCATCCCTGAGCTGTGGCCTTGCTAGCTAGGGGTGATGGGAGTTGTAGTTCAACATCTGGGGACCCACAGGTTGAGAAAGGCTGCCTTAGACGAAGGAACACAGAACGCTGCCTTGTACCAAGTAAGATCATTGGTCCCATCTAGTCAGTATTTGCACAGACTAGGAGCAGCTCCCCTAGGTTTTAGACAGGTGGTATTCCCAGCCCTAGCTAGAGATCCGACTGGGGATTGAACTGGGGACCTTCTGCATGCAAAGCAGGTGCTCCTTTACTGAGCTACAGGCCCCTTCCTCATCAGCCTTATGAGTGCCCTCTTTTCGCTCCCTCCACCTCCAGCTGGTCAGATGAACTGAACCCGCCCCAGGTCATCCGCACACTGCTTCCCCTTCTCCTGGAGACCAGCACGGAGAGCGTAGCGGAGATCAGCAGCAACTCCCTCGAGAGGATCCTGGGCCCAGCGGAATCGGACGAGTTCCTGTCACGTGTCTATGAGAAATTGATCATGGGCTGTTACAACATCCTGGCCAATCACTCTGACCCCAACAGGTATGGATTCTTTCACAGCCTTGAACAATAAGAAGAGTCTGCTGGGTGAGGCCAGTGTCCCATCTAGTCCAGCATCCTGTTCTCACAGTGCTCAACCAGATGGCCCAGTGGGAAGCCGAAAAGCAGGATTTGAGCACAAGAACACACCCCCTCCTGAGGTTTCCAGCAACTATTACTCAGAAGCATTGCTGCCACCAACTGTGGAAGCAGAGCAGAGCCACCAGGCTAGTAGCCATCAAAAGCCATCTCCTTGGTCTTGTGTGAATTTGATTTGTTCTGTTTTAAAGCCATCTAGGTTGGTGGCAGTTGCTTAAATATATGCCCGGTTCTTTCCCTGGAGGCAATGCAATGTCCTCCGTTGCTTGCATCCTTTTCCGAAGCGCTTTTATACAGTTTCAGCAGAGCAAATCCCTTGTGCAGATAAATCCAAATGTAACACATGTAGCTGTTTCTGTACAGCTGAACTGCAGAACTGGTCTTAGCTGGGTCTCTTCTGCAGGCTCCTTGTTGTTCTGCTGATTCACTAAAAAGGTGGGGCCCTATTGCCCCTCTTCCCTCAGAGGGAATGCAGCTCATGAGATCAGAAGGCCTCGAAAGGCCTTGAGCATTTCTAAGCAACTAGCATAGAACTGTAGAGTTGGGAAGGAAACCCACGGGTCATCCAGTCCAACCCCCTGAAAGAAAACCTGCCGCAGCTTTAATCTAACATGGCTACCACACCCTCCTGTGGGAGCGACTTCTATAGTTTAACTCTGTGCTGTATAAAGAAGGACTTCTGGGTTTTCCACAGGCATTTGATTGACCACTGTGAGAAGAGGATGCTGGACTAGATAGGCCATTGGCCTAATTACCATATTTTTTCGCTCTATAAGACACACTTTTCCCCCTCCAAAAATTAAGGGGAAATGTGTGTGCGTCTTATGGAGCAAATGCAGGCTCCATGACTTCAGGGATAGCTGCCCGAAGCCTCTGGAGCGCAGCGGGAGCTCCGGAGCGCTGAAAGGGCATTGCGCAGAGAGGGAAAGCTGTGCGGCACCTCTCCAGTTGCGAAAGCAATGCAAAGCCTCCGGAGGCCTTGGGTGGCTATCCCTGAAGCCTGGAGAGTGAGAGGGGTTGTGAAAGCAACGCGAAGCCTCCGGAGCGCAGCGGGCGGCTATCCCCGAAGCCAGAAGAATCTTGCTTTCCTGGCTTCAGCAAAAGCAACACGAAGCTTGCTGCGCAGCGCCCCTTCAGCGAAGCGGGAGGAGAAATGGAAGGGGCTCCGTTTCTCCTGCTGCTTCGCTGAAGGAGCGCTGCGCAGAGAGGGAGAGAATTTCCCCCCCTTGTTCTCCCCCTCTAAAACTAGGTGCGTCTTATGGTCGGGTGCGTCCTATAGAGCGAAAAATACGGTACTTTTTAAAGCTGAACTGCCATGGCTGCAATGGGTTCCTCCCATTAACACAAGTGGATAACCAATGCTGCCCTCCTCACTGTTAAAAATGTGCCCCGTGCTTGGTAAGACTTAACCTCTAGGTAAAGTTCCCATCTCTGGAAAAACAATTTCCCCTTCCCTTAGTGGCCTTGATGAATCCATCTTGGAAGAATGTCTGCAGCATCTGGAAAAGCAACTGGAAAGCAGCCAGGCCAGGAAAGCGATGGAAGAGTTTTTTTCCGAGAGGTGAGCATGGCCATCCACCTCCCTGTTACCTCCGCATTTCTGACATGCCCTTCTGCTCAGGTGCTGCCGAGCTCCTGACTCCTGTGCAGCTTGGCCAGGTGACCAAGGATTATGGGAGTTGTAGTTCAACAGGGGTCACCATCCCTGGCTATGTCACCCTCTGCCAACTTGGTGCCCTTCAGATATTTTGAATGACAACTCCCTGTATACACTGGGGCTGATGGGAGTTGTCCCAAAACATCTGGAGGTTTATGGAGGCTGGGAGATGCGCTAAGAGCCTAAGCAAAGGTCCATCTAGTTTTGAAAGGTGCCCAGACAGATGCCTCTAAGAAAAGCATAAGTGGAGGAACGGAGGCCAAAGCCTTTTCCCCTGTTTATTTACTTTTTTACTTACTTATTTATAAAAATAAATAGTTACAGACTGCATTTCATAAGAGAAAACCAGAGTGGTTTACAAAAACCACATGAAAAACCATATATAAATCCTAAGATTAGAAATAAGCTTTTATGGAAAGATGACAGAATAGAAAAGTTTTCAGCAGGCATGAAATGAAAGGCGTCTGCACAGAAGGCTCTGTATCATTGTTGTCAAATGAGCCCCTCCAACTCTGGGAATGACTCAAGGATGCTCCCTGCAGGTGGTCTCAGCAACTGAGCTGGAATTTAAGGGCTCAGGCAGTCCCTGAGGCACTCTGGACCAAAGTTGGTCAGGGCTTTGCAAATTAATACAAGGCCCTAAATCCCATATATCTGCTCTTCTAAGTTATGCTGTCTCCAAACATGGCGGTTCCATTTTGCCATCAATGGGGCTTAATGGCATGTAGCGTGGGGAGGACAGACTGCAAATTCCAACATTTTCTTAGGCTCGTGACACTTAAAGTAAGTTGTGCGGCTACCAGCCATCTTGTCTAATGCCTTCTATCCAATGTTCCTTTTGAACCAGTGGAGAACTGGTGCAGATCATGATGGCGACAGCCAACGAAAGCCTTTCGGCGAAGTTCTGCAACAGGGTCCTGAAGTTCTTCACCAAGCTCTTCCAGCTGAGTGAGTGGTCCTGCTCAGTCCTGCTTTGTGGCTATAGTTTTGACTTGTACAGGAATAATAAACTGTTCTCTGCATTTAATGCTTGCTATGTTGTGCAGAACGTTGGCGAGGTGCTTGCTTTAACACAGTTGCTGGTGTATGGGCCCGGTTTCATCTGAAACCTTCCCCTTCCCTCAGCTACTCCTGAGGCTGTTGGACGGATGGAGGGGAGGGATGGAGGGAAGCTACTGCCAGCCCCAATTGCATTAGATCATGTGAAAAACCCTTATCTCCATTCCTCCTTGTGGGATAACATCCTTCTCTTTTCCTCTCCCCTTTTGTGGCTGCCCTAATTCAAGGAACAAGGCAGCCGCTTCCGAATTTCTACAGCTCTCTTTTATACACACACTGTTGCTTAGCAAAAATCTCTTGAAACTGACTCAGGGATGGGGGGAACCTTGGTAGCCCTCCCGATGGAGTTGCTGGACTCCAGCTCCCATCAACCCCAACCAGCATGGCCGGCATTCCAGAGGGCCCCCGGGCCCCCATCCCTGCATGATAAAGAAGTTCTGCCGTTAAAAACTACTTTGTAGCTAAGCAGGACATGACACCTGCAAAATAAGCTCGCAGACATCTACCAGATTTCCTCTGCAAACTCATCAGATAACTAAATGCAGGTGATCTTAGCCTGCAGTATTTGGATAGAACAGTGCTTCTCAAACCTGGGTCTCCAGCTGTTGCTGGACTACATCGCCCACCATCGCTGAACACTGGTCCTGCTTGTCAGGGATGATAGGAGTTGTAGTCCAACGACAGCTGGCGGCTCCACTGGGATAGATGGCTCTCTCTCTCTCTCTCTCTCTCTCTCTCTCTCCCCCCCCCCCCCCACGGTAAAATAAGTGCTGGTGAGCCCTTGGGGAAACTGCCTTAGGAGCAGAGGAAGCTGCCTGATACAGTGAGTCAGACTGTTGGACCACTTGTCTCACTATTGTCTGCAGTGGCTGGCAGCAGCTGTCCAGGCCTTCAGGCAGGGAGTATTTCCCCAGCCTTTTCCCAAGGTGACGCGGATTGAACCTGGGATCTTATCCATACAATCTCTGCCCCCGAACCTCTCGGCTTTCCGTGGAGGTTGCTGGTTGCTCAGTTCCACCTTCTTTTTCTCTGCCTCTTTTAGCTGAGAAGAGCCCCAACCCCAGCCTCCTGCGCCTGTGTGGCTCCTTGGCCCAGCTGGCATGCGTGGAGCCTGTGCGCCTCCAGGCCTGGCTGACCCGGATGACCACCTCACCCCCGAAAGAGTCTGACCAGCTGGAGGTGGTGCAGGAGAACAGGCAGCTGCTCCAGCTTCTGACAACCTACATTGTCCGAGAGAACAGGTAGGTGGATCGGCCTATCTAGGTGGGGAGGTTCTAGTTTTTAGCCACATGGGAAGCTGCTTTAGATGGAATCAGACCATTGGTCTATCTAGCTCAGTACTCTCTGCACCAGTGGTTCTCAAAGTGGGCAATACTGCCCCCTGGGGATGGGGGTGGAATTACCTAGGAGGGCTCTAAGAGGCAGAGGAGTTCGTGATGCAAGACTCCTGCGAAGGGACTTTAATTTGGGAAACTGGTGCCACTTCCTCAGGCTTATCCATCACATTAAGAAGTTACCGACAACGAAGTAGTTAGTAAGTGTCATATCGGAGGCTCTTGCAACTAGCAGACTTTGAAAAGCTGGTATTACTGGATCAGGTTCATCAGTTTGCTGGATTGATTAACCTGAATAGCTTTGATTGGATTTGGAATGAATGTGCAGTTAACTGAGTTTCATAGCAGGTTGTGCAAGCCACTATTCTGAATGATGCTTTTTGTAGGGCGTGGGGCGCTGGGAATGAGTTCATGGAACCAAGGGGATGCTGGGGCCCTGAAAACAGTTTGGGAACCAGTGATTCATACACTGACTGGCAGTGGCTCTCCAAGGTTTCAGAGCAGATTCCCAGCTCTACCTGGAGATGCTGCCGGCTATTGGAGCTGGGACCGTCCGCATTCAAAGCAGCCGCTGTGCCTTTGAGCAGCTGCCCTCCCCCATAGCCTCCCAAACCCCTGTTTTGATTCAAGTGGTTACAAGCATCAGCTGTCAGGATGCTTCCCTACAGTAAGTACAGTGGTACCTCGGGTTACATACGCTTCAGGTTACATACGCTTCAGGTTACAGACTCCGCTAACCCAGAAATAGTGCTTCAGGTTAAGAACTTTGCTTCAGGATGAGAACAGAAATCGTGCTCCGGCAGCGCAGCAGCAGCAGGAGGCCCCATTAGCTAAGGTGCTTCAGGTTAAGAACAGTTTCAGGTTAAGAACGGACCTCCGGAATGAATTATGTACTTAACCCAAGGTACCACTGTAAACGGGAATGACTTGATCTCGGTGTGATGGGGCGCTACTGTCTTGCCTTTCCAGCCAAGTCGGGGAAGGCGCCTGCACTGTCCTCCTGAGCACTCTGATCCCGATGGCCACGGAGATGCTGGCAAATGGTGACGGAACTGGCTTTCCCGAGCTGATGGTAGTCATGGCCACCCTGGCCAGCGCCGGTCAAGGGGCGGGGCACCTCCAGCTTCACAGCGCTGCCGTCGATTGGCTGAGCAGATGGTAAGAAGGGTGGTGGGAAGTGCCTTGTCTTGTGTGTTGGCCTCTTTCTCTCCTGAACAGAAATGGCTTAAGGTGATTGGATGGTTTGTATTGAGATGCAAAGGCATTTGCCTGTCCGTAGCCTGGAGAGGTGAACTGTGCCACTGGGGCAGGGTGTGCCTTCTTTTCTTTCTTTCTTTCTTTCTTTCTTTCTTTCTTTCTTTCTTTTATTTAATTTCAAGACTTAATTATCATTATGAATAACGATCTGGTAGGAAATACTTAAGAAGAAAATGCGGGGTGGGGGTGGGGAACAGCGGTAACAAAACAACAACCAGGGTTCGCAGCCATTGCATCATAAAATAAAGTATGTTCTCAAGAGACTATACATTGAATTAGATATTAGGACAAAAACTGACCTGACACAGAAAGAGTACAGAGCTAAGATTATGAATTCCAAATGATGTTGCCATATTTCATTGGGACTTGTCATCCCCGTGATTGGGTTGGAGATCCAATATTCTAGGCCAATTTTCTTCCATCTTCCCCACCAACCACTCTTTTCATCTCACGCTGTTCTAGCAAGAAATACTTGTCTCAGAAGAACGTCGTTGAGAAAATGAATGCCAACGTCATGCATGGAAAGGTAACGGCTCTCTTTGCTTAAGGGGCATGTGCAGTTAATTCCCTTGTGGTCGTGTAGATCAGGCAGCACCAAGGGGGAGCCAGGGAAGAAAGGATGGAGGACAGGGCAATATGGAGCCTCCTTCCCTCACACAAGGGTGATCCGTCCTGCATAGAGAATCTTGTGCTCGGTCTGTCATGGTGACTTTTGCCCAACATTTGAGGGAAGCATTGTGGTCCCTGGCAGTCTTCTCTGGGAGTCTACCCTGGTGGATGTAGCCCAGAGAAACCCAGCTTTGCTTTGTGCAATTTAGTAGAATCGGCTTGGGAGATATATCTGAATACTTGCCATGGCAGGGAGCTGCCTTATACTGAGTTAGACCATTGGTCCACCTAGTTCAGTATGGTCCGCACTGACCGGCAGCAGCTCTCCAGGGTTTCAGGCAGGGGACATTTCCAGCCCTACGTGGAGATGCCTTTGTGTATTGAAGCCAGGACCTTCTGCTTGCAAAGAGATGCTCCACCACTGAGCTATGGCCCATCCACAGTGGGGTGGTGGAGAGAGGACTTCTTCTTGGAACAAGGGGCATATTCCAGCCAGGCAAAAGCACTTGGGGAGGGCATGCTCGGTAGAGAGTCCCAGGGGGCAGAACAGAGAGGTCCACAGGCCCGAGTCTCTCAGCAGAGTCAATGCTGCAGCCTGACTGTCACGTTGCAGCAGGATTTAGTAGAAAAGGCCTCTTTCTGTGTGACTGAATGCCTCCTCCTCCTCTTACCTCTTGCAGCACGTGACTATCCTAGAATGCACCTGCCATATCGTCTCCTACCTGGCTGATGTCACCAATGCCCTGAGCCAGACTGGCGGGCAGGGCCCCAGCCACCTCTCAGTCGATGGGGAGGAACGGGCCATCGAGGTGGACTCGGATTGGGTGGAGGAGCTGGCCGTGGAGGAGGAGGACTCCCAAGCTGAAGACTCGGTAGGTGGCCTGAGACTCGCTTGGCAAACTGGTCTAGCAAAGTGGCGAGCCCACTGTGTTCTACGAAAAGGTTTATGAAGACAAGACACTAAATTGTAAAAGATCCCTTACATTTAAGGCTTCCCTTTTTGCCTTTGCGTGAGGCTAACTCGGGATTGGTTGAATTTAAATTTAGAAGGGCTCTTAATCTTCCCAAAGCAACAGATGTGATGGTAAAACTGTGCCCATACTGTACAATTTTCAAGTACCACATGCATGAGGATTTCCATGAATGAAGGCTGTTTCATATATATTTTTACAAAAACCTTGCAGTGCAGAAAAGTAGGGCATTTCGGGGAAGGTGGCTCTGGTTTAGCCTTCTCCTGGAGTTTCTACTAGTCTACATGCAGAGATTTTATCGCTTTTTAAAAATAAAGGAGCATTCAGCCAAGTGAATTGCCCACAGGTCTGATACCTCTTCAGCTGGTTGTGAATACAAAGCCATTGTGTTGACACTGGTCTGAAGAAAGACTGTGTAGCTTTCTGGCTAAAAGTCCTTTTCCTCTCCTCTGGTGTGTGTATGTGTGTAGGATGAGGACTCGCTCTGCAACAAACTTTGTACGTTTACCATCACTCAGAAAGAATTCATGAACCAACACTGGTGAGTCACCCTTGATTTTGAAATTTGAGTTGGGGGGGGCTTCTCTGTGGTCACCCATTGTCTTGTGGCATTTGTCAGCCTGATAGCCCTGTCCTGGTGACCCAGGGTAGGGGGAAATGCCCATTGCTGTGCTGGTCATCCAGCAGCCAGTCATCATGCAAACACAACCGAAATAAAAACCCTCGCTTTGCAGGTACCACTGCCACACCTGCAAGATGGTCGACGGCGTCGGGGTCTGCACCGTTTGTGCGAAGGTTTGCCACAAGGACCACGAGATCTCGTACGCCAAGTACGGCTCTTTCTTTTGCGACTGTGGGGCAAAGGAGGACGGCAGCTGCCTGGTACGCTTCTCTGGTGATCGGGGGGGTGTTGTTGGTGGCAGCCCAGGCGGCACGCCGCAGGGGTAAGGCCACGTGCCGTGTGTGAGCCTGACTACACGGAAATCCTGCTCCTGATTTTGCAGGCCTTGGTGAAGAGGACGCCCAGCAGCGGCATGAGCTCCACCATGAAGGAGTCTGCCTTCCAGAGCGAGACCCGCGTCCCTGAGAGCGTCGTCCGGCACTCCAGCACCTCCCCCACGGACAAATCCAAGACCTCCATCAACGACGGGCGGGGAGGGTCTGACGAGGAGAAGCCCAAGAAGAGCAGCCTGTGCCGGAACGTGGAGGGTTGCCGGGAACAGCTGCAGTCCCAGGTACGGCCCTGCTGGGCTGAAGGCTTCTCTCTTCAAGGGAGGAGCCTGGTGGCACCAAGGGGAAGTTGGGGGGCAATTGGTCCAACCAGCTCAATATTGTCTACACTGACTGGCAGCAGCTCTCCAGGCTTTCAGGCAGGGAGTGTTTCCCCAGCCCTTCCTGGAGATGTTTCCTGGATTGAACCGTGGGCCTTCTGCATGCAAAGCAGGCGCTCTGCTTCTGAGCTTCCCCTAAATAAAGTAAGATTCTAGTCCTCATGGTTCAGAATGAAGTTCTGAGTTAAATCGAAAGCCGGACCCTTAGTCCATCTAGCTCGCTGGCAGTGGCTCTCCAAGGTTTCAGCCAGGAGTCTTTCCTGGTTAGGGTCAGGGATTTAACCTGGGACCTTCAACATGCAAGGCAGATATTCTTACCATTGAACCATAAAGGTAAAGGTAAAGGGACCCCTGACCATTAGGTCCAGTTGTGGCTGACTCTGGGGTTGCGGTGCTCACCTCGCTTTATTGGCCGAGGGAGCCGGCGTACAGCTTCCGGGTCATGTGGCCCGCATGACTAAGCCGCTTCTGGCGAACCAGAGCAGCGCACGGAAATGCTGTTTACCTTCCCGCCGGAGCGGTACCTATTTATCTACTTGCACTTTGACATGGTTTCGAACTGCTAGGTTGGCAGGAGCTGGGACCGAGCAACGGGAGCTCACCCTGTCACGGGGATTCAAACCGCCAACCTTCTGATTGGCAAGTCCTAGGCTCTGTGGTTTAACCCACAGCGCCAGCCGCATCCCCCATTGAACCATATCCCTTCCCTATTGTTTACTTGATTTGCTGCCAGAGCCCTTGAGAAGCAAGGAGGCCACTAAGGCTGTTTCCCTTTCTCTCCCCACCCCCCACCAAACTTTCTGTAGGCCAACTTCTCCTTTGCTCCTCTGGTGCTGGACATGCTGAACTTCCTCATGGAAGCCATCCAGGTCAACTTCCAGCAGGCCTCAGCCATGGGCAGCAGCAGCCGAGCCCAGCAGGCCCTCAGCGAGCTCCACACCTTGGACAAGACGGTGGAAATGACAGATCAGCTGATGGTAAGAACCTTGTGGTTTCCTTTGAAGCACACAGGGCAGCGGCTCCTCAACAGTCTTCCCTTCTCTAGAGGGACCCCAGGAGCCCATCACCAGTAGCCAACTCACCTCCTTTCACTCCAATTGGCTCCAATCAGCAGGGTTCCTACTGCAGAGATAGTAGCACGTCTTTGATCCCCACCCCACTCTGCCAACAGCCCCAGACCACTACACATCTGAACACAGGAGGTGGCATTCCCTCTCTACTTTCATGCTTTATATAAGAGCTGATCACAAGAGCACTCTCCCCTCTTGAGGTTTCCAGCAACTGGTATTTGAAAGCATTGCTTCCTTCTGCTGTGGAGGCAGAGTATAGTCATCATGGCTAGTTGCCATCGGTGCCCCTCTTCTCCATGAATTTGTCCAGTCCTCTTTCAGACCCGCCCAGGTTGGTGGCCAGCTCTGCTTCCTATGGCAGCGAGGTCCCACAGTTTTAACTGTGCCACATGAATAAGTCCTATTTTTATTTGTTCCTCATCTCCCAGCATTCATTTTCATGGGCTGTTCACAAGTTCTAGTGTTCTGAGAATGGGAGAAAAAACTTTTTGCTATCCACTTTATGCCTCGCTGCTTAAGGCTTTGACTTCAGCCTTAGCAGGGCTCCAGATACACTTCTGCCATAGCCGGGAGGAAGCAGAGTTCATCGTTATGACTTCTGCCCAGTATTAAGTGTGAACAGAGACTCTTCCTTCCTCTGGCATGGCGCCGCTCACGGGCTTGGCCTCTTCTGTACTCTCCCCACTTCCCCAGGTGCCAACTCTCGGCTCCCAAGAAGGTGCCTTTGAGAACGTCCGCATGAACTACAGCGGGGACCAGGGCCAGACCATCCGGCAGCTGATCAGCGCCCATGTACTGCGACGAGTGGCCATGTGCGTGCTTTCCTCGCCTCATGGGCGCCGCCAGCATCTGGCCGTCAGCCACGAGAAGGGCAAGGTGAGTCTAGACGGAGCAGGGAAGCATCTACATTTGGGGCAGCCACCTGCAGTGTATGTGTGCATTTTAAAAATCAATACATTTTATTTAATCTTCCACATATGCATATTACACTACGAATGACGCTCGTCCTACCCAGAGCAGACCCGCAGAAATGAGGAAAACAAAATTAGTCCTGTCCATCAATTTCAGTAGGTCTGCTGTGAGGACTAGTCTTTGATACGGCTCCATAAGCTTCTTCCATCAGAGAGCCAGCATATGGTGTGGTGTTTAAGAGAGTGTTGGTCTAGGACAGGGGTCAGCAGCCTTTTTGGTCCACCGTCCCTCAGACCATGTGGAGGGCCAGACTATATTTTGAAGAAAAAAATGAATGAATTCCTATGTCCCACAAATAACCCAGAGATGCACTTTAAATAAAAGGACACATTCTACACGTGTAAAAACACCAGGCAAGCCCCACAAATAACCCAGAGATGCATTTTAAATAAAAGGACACATTCTACTCATGTAAAAACACACTGATTCCTGGACCGTCTGCAGGCCGGATTGAGAAGGCGATTGGGCCGCGTCCAGCCCACGGGCCTTAGGTTGCCTACTCCTGGCCTAGGACCTGGGAGATAATTGTTCAAATCCCCAGTAAGCTGAGGTCTCTTAGCCTAAACTACCTCGCATGGTTGTGGGAATTGAATGAGGAGGTGGAGAACCAGGTACGGCACTTTGAGTTCCTGGAGAAAAGGTGAGATAAAAATGCAATAACTAACTAACTATGAAGTTCAAAAAACATTAGAGTATTAATAATCTTACATTTGATTATATATATGCATAATAAAATAGCTTCTTGGTGCCATATATCATTACTTAGCAGTTCATCCTTCTACAGAAATAAACAACTATCTGGTCTGTAAATGCACAAAGTCAGCTCCTTATCTTGAAATTCTCAGTTGTCTCTTTTTGTATTGAGTTACCAGGCTCCCATTTATCAGTAGCATCTCACAAAAACGTACTTTCCCCCTTTAACACAACTGTTTAGCTTAGCTATATTTTGACAGTTCTCATTGTTGCCTTACAAAGCTTTGTGCATTTACATAGTCTTGTAGCGAGGTCTGGGAAACTTTCATGAGCATAATGGTACCGTAGAGATGAAGCTGGCGACTCTGGGCTGTTCAGTTCCCATTCAAGTGCCAAAGCGCCTCACACACTCTCTGCAACATCTCATGATCGTATTTTGCTCTTAAATGCAGATCACGGTCTTGCAACTCTCTGCGTTGCTGAAGCAAGCCGATTCCAGCAAACGGAAACTGACCCTGACTCGCCTGGCGTCCGCCCCGGTTCCCTTCACTGTGCTGAGCCTGACGGGGAACCCTTGCAAGGAGGACTACCTGGCTGTGTGTGGGCTGAAGGTAAAAAGCATGGCAGCAGCCTCTGGGGCCGCAGCACCGCTGCCTCTCTTGGCATGACTATATTGGGTCCGTTAATTGCAGTGGGATAAAATATTTTCTCTCTCCAATTAAAAAAATAATAATACAGAAAAGCTACCTTGACGTAGTAAAAGAGTGTAAACATAGGACAGCTTGGAAGAGATGCCTCATGTAGTGATGGTTAGAACCTGGGGGGATTTGAACCGGGGGGAGACCTGGGTTCAAATCCCCACTTAGCCATGAAGCTCACTGGGTGACCTTTAGGCCAGTCCCAGCCTCTCAGCCAAACCTACCTTGTGGGAATTACAGGAGAAGAACAGCTATCTTCGCCACCTTGAGCTTCTTATAAAAAAAGTGGGATATGAATGCAATCCATCAATCAATCATTTTCCAGTTTATGTATATTAACAACTTAGGCATTCTCTCCAGCATTTAATCGGTTTATTTCAATTTCTCTCTCTCTCTCGACAGGACTGCCACGTGCTCACCTTCAGCAGCTCCGGATCTGTGTCCGACCACCTGGTCCTTCACCCTCAGCTGGCCACGGGCAACTTCATCATCAAAGCTGTGTGGCTGCCAGGCTCGCAGACGGAGCTCGCCATCGTCACGGCGGATTTTGTGAAGGTGCAGTGAAGTTGGGAAACAGGCTGGGGGCAAAGGATGCTGAACTAGATGGGACCTTTTAGGGTCTGATCTAGAGAGGGTTGCTGTTGTGCTGCTCCTCAGCTGGGTATCCTGGACCCAAGCTGCTAAGGGCATTGTAAATTATTATTTTTTAAAATAATTTTTATTAGTTTTAACTTATAAAATTATAAAACCTATCACAAAACTTCACCACTTATAGAATCTTTATTATTATTTTTTTGGACTTCCATCAGCACCTCTGATGATCCACCATTTTAACCACTTTTTATGCATTTCTTAAATTCATATTGCCTTTAATTATCTTAGCTAACCAACTTCCCCCTAATCCCTTTTTTTGCAATACTTTCAATAATTCTCCTCACAAAACTTCTTGCAAACCTACAAACGTAGTCTGATCATCACAGATACTTTTCATATAATCTGTAAATTTACTCCAGTCTTCTGTGAACTTCTGGTCCCGCCGATGACAAATCCTTCCTGTTAGTTTATCTAATTCTGCATAGTCCATTAATTTCATCCTCCATTCTTCTTTCATCGGTAATTCTTCTTGCTTCCATTTTTGTGCCAATAATATTCTTGCTCCCGTTGTTGCGTATAAAAACAGCTTACATTCCTTTCTATTTATGTCACTTCCTACAGTGCCTAGTAAAAATGCTTCTGGTTTCTTTATAAATGTATATTTCAACATTTTTTTAATCTCATTGTATATCATCTCCCAGAAGTTTTTCACCTTTTTACATTCCCAAAGGCATTGTAAATTAATGCAATTTTTTTTTAACCTGGTCCCATAGCATGTGGGCAGACACTGCCGACTTTGGAGCAATGGAGTTATGTCCTGGTGGTAGTCTGTCCCCATCGACAGTCTAGCCACAGCATTTTGACCCTGCTGGAGTCTGTTCTTGTAGTGGCCAACCAGAAGCCCCAAGGGAAACCCAGAAATTAGACCTGAGCATTGCAGCACTCTCCCCATTTGAGATTCCCAGCAATTGGCTTTTAGTCCATCAGCATGCATCTAGCTTCTGACTGTAGCCCTTTTTGTTGGCCCCAAACTACTAACTGTCCCTTCTGTTCCAACAGATTTATGACCTCTCGGTGGATGCCTTGAGCCCGACTTTCTACTTCCTGCTGCCCAGCTCCAAGATCAGGGACATTACTTTCCTGTTCAATGAAGAGGGCAAGAACATTGTGGTCATCATGTCATCTGCCGGCTACATCTACACCCAGCTCATGGAGGAAGCCAGCAGCGCCCAGCATGGCCCTTTCTATGTCACCAATGTCCTAGAAATCTCACACGATGACCTGAAGGTAACACAGCACTGCTTTTTATATTTCTGGTACCTGGATCGATGAAGGTTTCACAATACGACATGACAGCCTTAAACAAGACCCCCTCTCTGTTTGGCTCTTCCCCTTCTGGGACATCACTGCTCACCCCTAACTATGATCAAGTTAAAAAGCACAGGTCCCAATACCAGTCCTTGTGGGGAGCCACTTTCTACATCTCTCCATTTGGAGAACTGTCCATTTCTTCCTATTTTTTGCTTCCTGCTACTTAACCAGTTCCTGAACCACAAGAAGACCTCTTATTCCTTGACTGCTAAGCTTACTCAGGAGTCTTTGGTGAGGCACTTCTTTTTGAAGGTCCAAATACACCATCTCTACAGCTTGTTAATACTCTCAAAGAACTCTTAATAGCTTTGTGAGTCAGGGCTCTGCTTCAACAAGGCTTGTTCTTCTACATACTTGGTTATTTTATCCTTAACAATACTTTCCACCACTTTTTCCAGTTAAGCTAACAGGACTGCAATTCACAGCATTCACACACACCCACACACACACACCCACACACACACCAATGCCCTGATCCTGTTTCAGTCTCTTCCCCTTCTGGAACATGTCTCCTGGCATCCAGCAAAATGTGGCCGTGTGTTTAAGAGGGTATGTTCAGTATAGCAAGCGCAAATGGAAATTGAGCAGGAAGATCAACAGGTTATTGTGCATTCCTGAGAGGATATTTTCCTGCGTTGTCCCCAACCCAGCCCTACACAGAGTAGACCCATTTAAATTACTTGACTCGGTCGCTAAAAACTGCAGGAGGGGAAAGTGCTTTTGTGGTCGGGTCCTGTTTACAGGTTGGGGCATCTGGGTGGCCACTGTGAGAACAGGATGCCAGGCTAGATGGGCCGCTGGCCTGATCCAGCAGTCTCCTCCTAAGTTCTCATGCCTCTTCATTTCAGTGGATCTCCTCTTGAGTGGGACTCACATTCATAGAGTCAGAGAATTGTAGAGTTGGAGGAACCCTGAGGATCATCTAGTCCAGCGATTCTCAACCTGTGGGTCCCCAGATGTTGTTGGACAACAACTCCCATCATCTCTGAGCTCTGGCCTTGCTAGCGAGCGGTGATGGGAGTTGTAGTTCAACAACATCTGGGGACCCACAGGTTGAGAAAGGCTGATCCTAGTGTGACTCCCTGCAATGCAGGAATGTAAAGCTGTCCCATTGGATTGGATTCAACCCTGAGAACTTTTGCGGGCGCTGCTGGTGCTTGTGGGTACTCCCTTGGCGATCCCTGGTCTTGCCACTGCATCACCCTTGACATCCTTTCCTCCCACAAGCAGTTTGGCCTCAGGAGGGCTTGGCATCGCATGAACTTCCTCAAATGCCACATTGACGCAGCTTTTGGGCCAGGGAAAGCATTTCCCAGTTTGCCTTCTTGGTAGCCTTCACAGTCCCGAGTCGCATCCAGAGGTTTTCGGGTCCCAACATGCCTCTTTTCTCCCTCTTCCCTGCAGGACAGCAACGGTCAGGTGGCCGGAGGCGGTGTTTCTGTCTACTATTCCCATGTCCTGCAGATGCTGTTCTTCAGCTACTGCCAAGGCAAGTCCTTTGCGGCCACCGTCAGCCGGGCCACGCTGGAAGTCATGCGCCTCTTCCCCATCAACGTCAAAAGGTGAGGCCAGCTCCTCCACCTCCTGCTCCCGTGGCATTTTGTGATGTGGCTGTTAGGAACACCTTTCTATACAGTAGGCTGTGGAGCATAGGGACATAGGAAATTTCTTTCTACTGAGCCAGACCACTGGTCCACCTAGCTCAGTACAGTCTGCACTGACTGGCAGCTGCTCTCCTTAGTTTCGGGCAGGGAACATTCCCAGAGATACCGAGGAGTGAGTCCATGGGGTTTTGAACTTGAGACTTCAGACATTCTTCCACCGAGCTATAACTCTTCCTTTAGAATGTAGGAAAATGTCCTCTGCATTGTCTGCACTGATTGGCAGCAGCTCTCAGGGTTTCAGACATGGGACATTCCCAACTGTACCAGGAGATGCTACGAGATATTGAACCTGGGACTTTCTGCTTGCAAGGCAGATGCTCTACCGCTGAGCTAGGACCCTCATACCATAGCTGCCTTATACTGAGGCAGACCATCAAGTTCAGTATGGCCTACACTGACTGGCAGCGGCTCTCCCTAGTTTCAGGCAGGGAACATTCCCTGATACAGTCATACCTCGGGTTTAATATGCTTCAGGTTGAGCATTTTCAGGTTATTCTCTGCGGTGACCCAGAAGTAATGGAGCGTGTTACTTCTGGGTTTCGCTGCTCGCGCATGCGCAGATGCTCAAAATGATGTCATGCGCATGTGCGGAAGCGGCGAAACACTACCCGTGCACACACAGTCGCATGTTACATTCTACTCAGGATGTGAACGGGGCTCCGGAACGGATCCCGTTCGCATCCAGAGGTACCACTGTATACTGAGGAGTGAGCTACCAGTCCACGGTTGCCTCTGCTCGTGATGCTAGACTGACTTTACTTACCCTTGCAGCTCCAATGGGGGCAGCAAGACCTCCCCAGCACTCTGCCAGTGGTCAGAGGTGATGAACCACCCTGGCCTGGTGTGCTGTGTGCAGCAGACGACCGGCGTCCCTCTGGTGGTGATGGTGAAGCCAGACACTTTCCTGATCCAGGAAATTAAAACCTTACCGGCTAAAGCAAAGGTCAGTTTGTTTGCTTTTTTGTCTTCAGACTCCTTCTCCCTTTGGGCAGTTTCCATAGGTGACAGGGAAAGCAAAAGGGGAGGAGGCTCTCTCAAGTTAGGGAGGAAGAAAAGAACAAGAGCACCCAGTAAACCGAGTAGAATTACAATGAATGGAAAATTGCACAGCCTGATAACGTAAAAATGTAACATTAAATCGGCTTGCAGAGTAGCACTGTATTCCAAATACTGTGTGTTAGCAAAGGATTTTATTTGCCAAATAATAACTTACCAGCTTGCTGGTGATTCTGTGAATCATGATTTTCTAGAGGGGCTCTGTCACATTGTATTTGACAATGTTTTTGTAATATTTATACGTTCACTTAGTATATATCTCTCAATTTCTTGCAATGGGTGGTGGACAGAAAAGCAGATCGAGCTGTATTCTTACCTCCTCACCCCCATGTCTGTCTGTCTGTTTTAAATTTACTGAGTTCCATATTTCATTAAGTAGTTTAAATGCATATGAAGATCTGCGGAATGGTGCCACTTTGACTGATCATTTCCCTAGCCCCTTTTCCAAAGGCATCTCAATGTGTTCAATGGCCCTAGTGAAGGTGCAGTCCATGTGCTGCCCCCCAGAAGTTGCTGGGCTATGACTCCCTTTCATCCCTGACCACTGACCATGATGCCTGGGACTGATGGGGGTTGGAGTCCCAATGACATCTGGAAAGCCACACAGATTCCCCATCCCAGGGATTTTGCATCCCTGAACTAGACCGTCAATTACCTTTACTGTCCCTAGCTACCTCTGTCACAGTTCTGACCATCACTTGCCTTTACTGCCCCTAGCTACCTTCTGTCGCAATGCTGCCTTGCTTTTCTGCACGTTGCTATACTGGTTTATGCTCACCGTTGGAAATGTAAGGAGCTGCCTACCTTTTGTGTATCTTTGGCCTTCCAGATCCAAGACATGGTGGCCATCCGGCACACGGCCTGCAACGAGCAGCAGCGGACCACCATGATCCTCCTGTGCGAGGACGGCAGCCTGCGGATCTACATGGCCAACGTGGAGAACACGTCCTACTGGCTCCAACCCTCCCTCCAGCCCAGCAGCGTCATCAGCATCATGAAGCCCGTCCGCAAGCGCAAAGCGGCGGCCATCAGTAAGTCGCTGCAAGGTCAGATTGGCTAGGGACTGTGAAGTGGTGCATACACTCTCTGCATTGTGTTGTTTGGCTTACTTATCCGAATAATCTGATTTTTATTAATCATTACTACTACTTCTGTTATAATCACTATTGTTCCTTACTATGATTATGGGGTTGTTTTTGTTTTCGCTGCCATTGATACCCATGGATTTCATAAGCCTAATATTCTTCAGGAAACTGTATTATTCAGACGGACCATTTTGAACCCAAGATTCTTTGCACAAGCAGCCTTTATGGATGTGTTTCTGGGTCTCATTGTTTGTCTAGCAATCTTGTGTTTCTAGATGGTAATACCGTATTGCAATATTTTATATTAAAGTGTGGTTTGAGAATACTCAAAGATATAAAAGCAAATGAAATAGAGACTCCCCCCCCTACCTTTAAAGGGGCCTGCAATCTAAAATTAAATTTAGCATAGAAGATTGAAGAGGAGGGAGAGATTAGGGATGAATGTTGGGGAAATGCTGTTACGTGTGTAGTTGGATTTGACTGGAGTTTGAGATGAGGCCCAAGGTTTTGAGCTTGCAATAAAGGGTGTAGAATCATAGAAGTGTACAGCTGAAAGGTTCCCTGAGGTCATTTATTTATTTATTTGATATATGTCCTGCTTTTCCTCCAAGGACACGGGTGGCGCTGTGGATTAAACCACACAGCCTAGGACTTGCCGATCAGAAGGTCGGCAGTTCGAATCCCCGCGATGGGGTGAGCTCCCGTTGCTCGGTCCCTGCCCCTGCCAACCTAGCAGTTCGAAAGCACGTCAAAGTGCAAGTAGATAAATAGGTACCACTCTGGCGGAAGGTAAACGGCGTTTCCATGCGCTGCTCTGGTTCGCCAGAAGCGGCTTAGTCATGCTGGCCACATGACCCGGAAGCTGTACGCCGACTCCCTCGGCCAATAAAGCGAGATGAGAGCCGCAACCCCAGAGTCGGTCACGACTGGACCTAATGGTCAGGGGTCTCCCTTTATCTTTACCTTTCCTCCAAGGAGCTCGAGGTGGTGTACATAATTTTGCCCCTCCCCATTTTGTCCTCACAACAGCCCTGTGAGGTAGGTTCAGCTAAGAGGCAGTGACTCACCCAAGGCCATCCAGTGGGCTTCAGGTAGTTTGAAGTCTGGTCTCCTGTTCTGACACTGTACAACATAGACTTTCGCTGGTGCTCTGAGGAAGGTATCTCAGGCAGGACAAGAAAGGAGAGAGCATCATGTAGATTCAAGCGACTTGTTTGCAAGCATTGTTGCTTTACTCCCAACACGGTCAGCTATAACTGGTGGTTAAGTATGATGGGGCTTGGGAAGTCCATCAAAATCTGGAGGGCCACAGATGTTCCTCATCTCTCCCTTGGTGCAGTGCCCTGGTCCACTGGCCCAAAGGTGGGCTTGTGGGAGTGGTTTGGTGCAGGTATACCAAAGAAGGATGTCAAGAACGCTAGAGGGATCGGTTCTAGTGCTTTATTGTAATAAAGAGTAAACTTACAGTAAGTCAGCCTGCCAGGGCTTGCTGTTACAGGCATGGAGCAGACACCGCAGCAGTGAGAGGTTGCCCTGACTTGTCTGCGCCCAAGCAAACACTTGTACAGCCTTTATGCACAGAGCAGCATACGTCAGTTTACCCAGAACCTCCCATCACACCTGGTTGCTGAGATCATAGATGGCATAGAAACTTCTTCCCGCTCTGGGTCTAGAGCCCAGCATCCTAACACCTACAAATAAACACAGCACCAAAGCAAGCCAATTAGGGTATACCAAAGCAAGGGGAAAAATAAACATGTGTGAGCTCAGCTACCAGTTATTTTCGGGGTTATCTTGACTACCAGGATGGTGTTTGCAGGCCTTCTGGAACATTTCTCTTTTGTTCGAAATATGCATCCTGCTTGATTGATTGATTTTATTTTATTAGGTGGGCAGCAAAAATGTTTCTTTTGATGGTTTTTAATACCTGTCTGTCCATCCTCTCTGTATACAATTGGCCTGCTACTTACTCGAAGGTTCAGTTCCAAGGGTCTGCTGCCAAAATGGTGCAAAATTCGGGTACCACCTAAACTGGACTCTGGGTAGGTTGCAGGAAAGCCCTTCTCATGATCTTCCCAGAGCCCAGTTAGAGAAAACCCACTGGGTGTGTGGGTGAGATGAAAATAAACAGAGAGTGGGGAATGACTGGTTTTCCTTGCTCTTCTTTCCTCTCCCTTCTCCCCGCCCCCATACATCATGCTCTCCTGGTATGCCCCACGGAGAGCCTCAAGGTCCATAAATAGCAACACCCTAGAGGTCCCGGGCCCTAAGGAAGTCAGATTAGCTTCAACCAGAGCCAGGCCCTACTCAACACTGGCTCCTGCCTGGTGGAACGCTCTGTCTCATGAGACCAGGGCCCTGCAGGATCTGATTTCTTTCCGCAGGGCCTGTAAGACAGACTTGTTCCGCCTGGCCTTTGGCTTGGAGCCAATTTGATTCCCTCCCCCTCCCCCTCCCCCTCTTTCTTTTTTCTTTTTTCTTTTTCCTCCTGTGATGAGGCTGCATTTTAATATTTTAATGTTTCAATATTTTAATTGTTGTGTTTTAATCTTGTTTTTAAGTTGTATTCATTCAACTTGTTTTTATAATTGCTTGTTAGCTGCCCTGAGCCCGGCCTTGGCTGGGGAGGGCGGGGTATAAATAAAAATTATTATTATTATTATCCTGTATGTAAAGTGAGTGAAAGTTGCGGGCCCAGTATATTTTAAATGTATATACCGCCTTTTGTAAATAAACCATAAAGACGGTTTAAATACAGTATAGAACATAACAAGCTACACACAAACACACACACATAACATAATACCCATACACCACAAAACATTGAAGCGGTTATATAAATACTACTCATAATAACAAGCAATAAACAGTAATACATAATAAACATAATGGATACATACTAAGCAGCAGTGTCAAATTATACACACTGTCAGTCTAATGATTCACTCCACAACTCAAACCCCTGTAAACTTGCAGAGTCTCACAACAGGCTCCCGAAAGTTTGAACTCTGCTCTTTTTGATTTTATATGATTTAGTGTTTTAAGCTTGATTCTGTCATGCAGTTTTGTGGAGCTGGTGGATTGCTTATTGTGAGTTTAGAAAGTACTTTATAAATGAAGAGTTCTCCCTGACTTTAACTTTCAGTGTTTCCCCCCCCCCTTCTTCCTCCAGCAACCCGCACCTCCACCCAGGTGAATTTCCCAATCGACTTCTTTGAGCACAACCAGCAGCTGACGGACGTGGAGTTTGGTGGCAATGACCTCCTGCAGGTCTACAATGCCCAGCAGATCAAGCATCGGCTCAACTCCACCGGCATGTATGTGGCCAACACCAAGGTGAGCATCCTTGCAAGGACCTGCCTTCTGAAAGGAAGGAGGAGCTTCTGGGCAGACAGGGAAGATCAAGGTGCTCGGGGTGGTACTGGGGGTCATTTCTGGCCCATTTATTTACTTATTTCATATAATTTATACACCCCTTGTTTGTAAAATAAATCAATCTCAAAGTGCTTTAGCAATAAGAAATAGAAAGCACAATAATTTAAGCCGTTCAAAAAGTTAAAATACCAAAAGCAGGCAAAAACTTCCAGCAACTTTCCAAATAAAAATGTTTTCAGGAGATGCCTGGAAGAGCACCGCAATTGTGGCTGCCAGTTGTCAATAGGCAGAGATTTCTAAATTGTAGGTGCTACCACACTCAAAAATTGAGTTCTTATGAATTTGGGACAGTTATGTGACACGTGGAGCAGTGCCAGTGCTGCCGATTGAAGCGTTCAAGTGGGTGCATGTGAAGTAATGCAATCTCATAGGTAAACTGGTCCCAAGTTGTTAAGGGCTTGGCCTGGCAGCAAATCAGCAACCAGTGCAGACCTCTGTCCTTTTATTTAAAATGTATCTCTGGGTTATTTGTGGGGCATAGGAATTCGTTCATTTTTTCTTCTTCAAAATATAGCCCGGCCTCCCCCAGAAGGTCTGAGGGGCAGTGGACCCGGCCCCTTGCTGAAAAAGTTTGCTGACCCCTGTTCTATGCTGACAAGGTTTCACTCCTGTCGGTGGTCACGCTGCAGCATTCTGCACTGACTGCAGCTTCTGGATCAAGCATGAGGGAAGCCCCACATAGAGTACATTGCAGTAATCTAGGCCTTTTGCACTTTCTATTTCCCATCCACCTTCATTAATGATGCCTTCCCCTCTCCCACAGCCTGGCGGCTTTACCATCGAAGTGACCAACAACAACAGCACCATGGTGATGACCGGCATGAGGGTCCAGATTGGGACTCAGGCCATCGAGCGAGCCCCCTCCTACCTGGAGATCTTTGGCCGCACCATGCAGCTGAACCTGAGCCGGCCACGGTGGTTCGACTTCCCTTTCACCCGAGAGGAGGCCCTGCAGGCAGACAAGAAGCTGACCATCTTCGGTAAGATTCCCGAGGTTCCCCCGTCCATGTTTTAAACTATTGACTTTTGGTAATTGTCTGTTTGCAGTTTCTCTGGTGGACACCACCAAGTGAGAGATCGTTGTGCTTCTTCTTTACAGTGGACCCGCCACTTACGCAAGGGTTTGGTTCCAGAGGTCCACACACAAAGGCAAAACCATGGAACCCCTAGAACCCCCCCCCCATACACAATCACCCCTACCTGTCCAGAGTGGGCCTTGCTTACTGGCCTCTGGGAGTGTCCCACCTCCTCCCCAAAGCCTCATAAGCAAGGCGGAGGGTTTAAAAAGCTCTTTCTGTGGTGGGTTTCCCCTGCTGCCCATTAAGTTATTTTTTGGCCATGTGCCTAAGGTTGTGATCACGCAAGAAGATTATGCATGAATTGCTGGCCCGCTGTGTTTATTTATTGCATTTAACACACACACACATATATTAGCTTCGTACAACATATAACATCATACACATGTAAAATAAAATACCTCATCCTAATCCCGAAGAGGGGAGTTTAGGCAATACATCCCAAACAGCATCCCGATAACATAATAAAGTTCTTGTTGCAGATTTTCATTCCATTAGTCACAGCTGTTGTTATGTTTAAGACAGCTTTATTTGGCTAAAGCAACAGGTGTCCGGGAATGAATTCCAAAGGCCTATAAGGGCAGGTCGGCTTTTTATAAGCAGCAACTTCATCAGGCACAGCAAATAATAACATTCCAGGAACAGAGGAAGAACAAGGCCATAAACTCATTCATCAATGTGAGCAAATCCCTTCACATGTCTTCACGGACACCTTGGCTATTTCCCCCCACCCCCGAATCCTTTCTTAACATTTTCTGTTGCTTCTTCATCTTAATTACCAGCAACTCCCTATTTGTGCAGGGGTCATGGTACCCATAAACCACCCCCCGCCCATTATACCCCCATTCCTCCCTCTTCCGGGTCCAAAACAAACCATGTGTCAGCAGTTGCATGTCAATTGGACATTTGCAAAATTGTTGGGCCCCCCCCATATATAGCAATGGTTTATCTGCTACACTCCCAAACAAACTTTCATGTTTCATGCTGCAGCATTCTGGACTGACTTCAGCTTCTAGATCAAGCATGAGGGAAGCCCCACGTACAGTACATTGCAGTAATCTAGGCCTTTTGCACCTTCTGATATACAGTTTTACGTTAAAATAAAGTTTTTACAGTGAGAGGGGAGTTGCCTGTTTTCATTTTTAGCCCTGTCTATAAGAAAGCCATACCAAACAGTTGCCAAAGAGTCTTTATGCTACAAGCCTTGTTCCAGTTTTGTTTTATTTGTCAATCTGCTCTACCCTGCCCCCCATGGGCTATTTGCCGTACTTTAGTTTATTGCATTTATACCTCATCTCTCAAGGGGCTCAAGGTGGCATACATGGTTCTCCCTCCCTCCTCATTTAATCTTCACAACAACCCTCTGAGGTTGGCTAGGCTGAGAGGCAGTGATTTGCCCACGATTACCCCAGCAGGCTTCATGGCCGAGGGGGTGGGGGTGGGATTGAGCCCTGATCTCCCAGCTCCTAGTCTGACACGCTAACTGCCACGCCTTGCTGGCTCTCCTGCCTTGCTTGAAAGGTACGGAAAAAAGCCATGGCTCTTCTCCTCTCTTGCAGTCGGGGCGTCTGTGGACCCCGCCGGCGTCACCATGCTGGACGCCATCAAAATCTACGGCAAGACGAAGGAGCAGTTTGGCTGGCCGGATGAGCCCCCGGAGGATTTCCCGTCAGCCTCAGTCAGCAACGTCTGCCCCCCCAACTTGAATCAGAACAACGGAACTGGAGACACAGAATCGGCTACTCCGGCAGCTGCTAGCGGCACTGTTCTCGAGAGGTAAATCTTCAGAACCGTGTGTTCCTTTTTCGACTTACCACCCATCCTGTCTTCCTGCAGGTACCGTTTATAACTCCAGGAACGTAGGAGCAGTTTTGTGGTCTAGAACCCCTTTGGATTCTATAATAGATGGGGGGGTGTCAGGGCAGTGCTTTTGCTCTGAGCAGGCTGGATCCTCATTTCCCCACCCTGCAGGAAAACGTTTGGCAAACGGGTGTGATTACTCTCATAATCAATTTCTGGTGTCCTAATGATGCTGGGAGGTTGATCCCACCCACTGTATTGGGGGGAGAACCCTTTGCTCATCAGCTGATGGCCGTATGTGTGCTTAAATCTTTCTTTCTGTAAGGCTGAACTGCATGGTTGTGGCGTGTGTGGACCAACCGAGCAAGATTTAGCCCCCCTCCCCAGCACTCAACAGCTGATGGGGATTAGATCCTGCTTTCTGCAGTAATCGATTGTGTACGCCACTTCCCTGTAGGGAACCATGCAGAGTTGAAACCTGCCCTTCGCTCTGCCTGTCAGTTGGTGACATCTGGTGACTGACAGGTGGGCATGGTTTTTTGGTCCTACAGGCCAAATCTGAACTCCTGGCGGGCCCAGATTGGGACATCGGCTAGAGGTTCCCCTCCCTGCTGTAATGGCCGTATTGTTGTGTGTTTGCACGTGCATTGAATGAGTGGTGGCAGGGAACTTTACAAGAGTCCCCACCCCAGTGTCAGTTCATCCCTTACAGCGCAGCATGTAAAGATCCTCTCCTGCTCCTCTGCCCTGGCAACCGAGAGGTTGTGGTGCCCAACATTCACCAGACAAGTTCTGCACATCACCGCAGAAACGTCTCTCCATCTCCTCCTCCCTTTCCTCATTTTTCAGTCAGTCTCTAGGGAGACCAGACTCTGCCATGCAGCTTTGAGGGAGAGGATGGGAATGAAAAGAAAGAAGGAGGAATTAAAACTGTTGTCCCTAGAGGGCAGCAGTGCTCTAGGACAGGGGTTTGGCAACATGGTGTCCTCAAGGCGTTGTTGGACTTCAGCTCCCATCATCCTCCCTGCCAGTTGGCCTGTGCTAGCTGGCTGAGACTGATGGTAGTTGCAGTCTACCAACCACTAGACAGCACCACTTGCTTTTGAGACTCAACTCCCTTGTTCTCTCTCTCTCTATGATTGGGAGGGTGGAGATGGAAGGAGCAGCCAGTGGCAGGCATGGCAGGAGAGGACAGAGTTGGGGCAGCCATCTAGAGCTAAATATATATATATATTTGGAGGAGAAAATTCATCTGTGAGGCCAAACCAGCCTCAATGTGTGCATGTTTTTTATTTTTGCTAGAACCTGTGTGGCCTGCTAGCGTTGTGTGCTAAAAACAAGCATGGTAGTGTTGGGGGAAAAACAGCAACAAGGTTGGCTTTTGCCGCCCAACTCCTCAAGGCCCTCTTGAGTCCCCTAAGTCCATGACTGGTCAGAGAAGAATGGAGGCATGAACCAGTAGAAGGAAAGCACAGAGCTGGACTTCTGTGTGATGGAGTCGGTGGGGGACAGGGGAAAGTAGGTGTGGAGCAAATGGATACCCCTTGTAGTTCCTGGAGAGCAACAAGGCAGCAAACCACCTTTTGGGTTTGGGAAAGTGTGAAGGACTCGTGGCTCAGAGTGTAGGATGGATACGCACACTCAGTGATGGACACTGACATCCATTGACTAACTCCCATTCAGTGACTGCTGCCCAATCACTGACACGCAATCACTGACACATGGCTACTACGGGGTTGTGTCTATGTCCCGCAGTTGTTGTATCTTAAATTAAAAATGTGAAATTCTTGCGCTGAGGAAAGCTCAGTTCTGTGAACCGCCAAAATAACTTCATTTCAGTCAGCCTGCCAATATTTCCTCTGTTCTTGTGCAACTTTTGTTCTGCAAGCAATCTTTAGCCACTAAAAAATCTTGTTTAGCGTCCAACCACCCCCCCTGAACACAAACAGCGCCTCTCAGATTTTAGCAGCCATTACCTGGTGATGTTCGAGTGCATTTCCACACATATGAGGACTAGACACTTAAAGGAAAACAGCAATATGAAATCTTGAGATTCTGAGGAAGCTGAGTTCTGTGATGTGTTTCGCTTATTGTAGGCCCTTCTGCACATCTGCAGAATTGCGGCTTGCGCATGTCCCATAACTGTTAAACCCCACTGGAAATACGAGCAGTGTGTGAGGTGCTGTAGAATTTGCCCTTGCCTTCTATAGCACAGAGCATCACCTTTGGCTGGGGGTCGGGGATGCAGAGGGGAGGCTTGGGGGTGCCTCTCAGACTGGCCATTTCCTGCTCATTCTCTTCTCAGGCCTCCTCTTAATTCCTTTCAGCTAGTACAGTAACTGTTGCTTGAAATTGTTTCTGACCTTAGCCCCACTTCTCTCTCAAACACTTTCATTTAATTTGCCTGTTTCTCTTCCCTCCCCCTTTAATTTTTTTGGTATGGTTTGCTTAGGACGTGTTTCTTCAGTATTTTTCTGTGAGCTTCATATCTTTTTTTATTTATACGTGTATATACATATATATATTTTCCTTTTCCTTTGCTTCCCCCAAAGTTCTGAAACTGAGTCCTTAACCACCCTGGACCGGTTAGTATACTATCTTTTGTTTTCTCTGTCTCTGTGCACGAATGATTTTTTGCTTTATTTCTTGTGTGTGTAAGACAATAACAGCACATTGCTTTGATTTTGGTTGGTTGGCGTTTTCTTTTTTGAAAGCGTGTGTGCATAAAGCATAGATAATCTTGGAAAAGTGACCTTCATGCTGCTTTTTTTTACATTAGGACCTCTTGCATGGCAGATCAGCCAGCCAAGAAACCCAAGCAAAATTGAAATGAGCTGCTTGTCTCTTCTCCCGCTCGGCTTTCCCCCTCAATCTCTCTCCCCCTGCTCCTTTTGACTTCTGATTGGGAGAGATCTGCTAATCCTTGTCGGCAGCTAAATGCATTTAATTATTTTTTAAACTATTACACGTTGCTCCCCTCCCCCCGCCCAGGAATAAAGCCTGTCTGAACCAGCCTTGCAACAGAGGCCTGAGGTACACAGAACACTAAGCTATGGTTTGCTGAACAAAACCATGGTTTGTTCAGTTTAAACTATGGTTTGTTCAGCCTATAGTTAAGCTTAACTATGGTTCATTAATCCATGGCTTGGTGTTACGTGTGAACCCAGCCCAGCAGTTTAATTCTGGCTTAACTATGGTTAAAGGTCACTCATTAACCGGGGATTGTAGTTGGTTTACAAACCTTAGTGAATGTTAACCGTAGCTTTCCATTACAAGCAAACCCCAGATCTCCTACTCAACTCTTGGTAAGGAGTTGTAACTTCCACAAAGCTACAGAGCCATGAATGAAGAGCAGGGGGCAGGGGACCAAAGTGCTCTCAAGGTTTGGCTGCTCTTGCTGATGCTTTCTAACTCTTCTGCAACGTTGCAAAACTGATGTTCAAGAGATCTGCCTGATGCCTCAGCTTCAGCTTGTCAACCATGGTTATTCCTAGCCATGGTTTAGCGTTATGGGCAGGGCAAGCCCATAAAAGCTACATTAAAATAATAATAATCAGTATTGCATCTCCCCTCCAATAAAACCTGTTCAAACATTCCATAACCCAGCCTCCAATCTCAGCAAATGGAATATAACTTACTTGCAAGAAATCAGTCTTTTAGTGTGACCTGTTCTCTTGTACTCCCTGCCTGTTGATATTAGGCAGGCATCTTTGTTTCACTGTTTATGATCCTCAAGAAGCTTGGTGTTTGTGTGTGTGACCCAGGAGAGGGCCTTCCTCTGTGGGAACCACTCTCCACTGAGCTGCGCCTGTTGCCTTCCCTGTACAGCTTTCGGCGAATCCCGAGACGCATCCATTTGCCCTTGCCTTTGACACTTGAGACGTGTGTGTTTCTGGGTTTTTTAGTTTCTAATTTTCAAGTGGGTGTGTATCCGCCCTGAGACTTTCAGGTGAAGGACGGGTCATAAATCTTAACAACAACAACAACAACAACAGCAGCAGCAATAATAGCACCCAGATATACCATTGGGGATCAGGACGCGGGTGGCGCTGTGGGTTAAACCACAGAGCCTAGGACTTGCCGAACAGAAGTTCGGCGGTTCGAATCCATGCAACGGGGTGAGCTCCCATTGCTCGGTCCCTGCTCCTGCCAACCTAGCAGTTCAAAAGCACATCAAAGTGCAAGTAGATAAATAGGTACCGCTCCGGCAGGAAGGTAAACGGCGTTTTCATGTGCTGCTCTGGTTCGCCAGAAGCGGCTTAGTCATGCTGGCCACATGACCCAGAAGCTGTACGTCAGCTCCCTTGGCCAGTAAAGCGAGATGAGCGCCGCAACCCCAGAGTCGGTCACGACTGGACCTAATGTTCAGGGGTCCCTTTACCTTTACCTTATACCATTGGGGATTGGACCTGGGACCTTCTGCATGCAAAGCAGGTGCTCTGCCACTGAGCTCCATCTCTGGCCACTTCAGCTAGCAGCTCCCTTGCCTGAGCTTCTGGTCTGTCTCATCTTCCCTCTCCCTCCTCCCTCCACCCCTCGCTTAACTGCTTCTGCATGGACCAAAGGAGCATACATTTTTGTGGGCAGGGCGGTTTGCAAGCTCTGGAGCAATGCGGCAACATGAAATAGAGCCACTAATGTAATCACTTTAAGAGTTTTCCCCATTGTGCAATCGGTGTGCGTAGCACAACGGAGAACAGCGTGGGTCTATGCTTCCAAGGAGCTTACAGTCTGAAAGCAGACCCAGTGGAGATGTGAGAAGAAGGGGAGGATAATGCTGGCAAGGGGAAGGAGAGGCAGTCGTAACTGATATGAAGTACTTGGGCTGCACCAAGGAAACTGCTTCCCTTGTGGACTAGCATCTTGTCAAATCCTGAAAAGTCTGCTGCAGCGGTATTGGGGCTCGGCGTGAGCAGTTCCACAAGAACACTGAAAGAGGGTTGGTTGCATTAAGGGTTAAATTCAGTGTCAGTCCTGCTCAGAATAGACCCACTAAAATTAATGGGCATTGCCCACTGATTTCAGTGGGTCCGCTATGCATAGGACTTAGTTGGATTACAATCCAGCCTCTTCTCTCTTGCATTAGGTTATCTCCGCTCATTCATGAAACTCACTGGGTGACCTTGGGCCAGTCGCTGCCTCTCAGCCTAACCTACTTCACAGGGTTGTTGTGGGGATTAAATGAGGGGTGGGGAAAACTGCATATGCTCTTTGGAGGGAATAGGTGGCATATAAATGCGATAAATAAATGTACCCATTCTTCTGACAGAAAGACAAAATAGGGATGTATTATAATTGTGTGTGTTATAATTCTAGGGCCCAGGGCTTAAAGATTATTGTTATTTTCTTAAATGAAGTTGTAGCCAAAAAAAGGGAGGGGAATATGTGTTGAACATTTGTGTGTGACGGTTGCTGGAATCTCAGAAGCCACATTTGGGTTGTGTGCATCTCCAGATCACTTCTGCCTCGTGTTTGTCAGAGCTGCATGAGCTTCCAGGAAGCTTGATTTAATTTTTCTTGGGAAGTGTTTCCGGTCCTCCTTGTCTTCTCGATGAATTCTCAACCATTTTCTTCCCCACAACTAAAAGCACCCAGTGCTAGCTTTACCTTGTTGTGGAGTTGCCCTGGACCCCCTGATTATTTTAGTTGCCCACTTCTGCACCCTTTCCCCCAGTTCTATGACATCCCCCTTTTTTTCTCTTTTGAGATGGGGCAGCCAGAACCGCCCCCATAACTGCATTCTTTAGTTGTCTTGCCAGCCTGACCGTGGGAAGCTGCCTTACACTGAGCCAGACCCTTGGTCCATCTAGCTCAGTATTGCCTGGCACTGACTGGCAGCAATGGCTTTCCAGGATCTTAAGCAGGATTTTCTCCCAGCCCTACCTGGAAATGCCTTGCAAAGCAGGTGCTCTACCACTGAGCTACCACCCTTCCCATAATGCAATAGGATGCTCTTTTTTTTTGAGTTAAAGAATAAATAAATTGTGGAAGTGACGTTTCCTCTCTACAGGCAACCAGGTGGGTGATTGCTTGCATCCTGGAGAGATTTAAGGGTTGTTGTTTTTTAGCCAGAGATGTGCCAAATCTGGGCTTTTTTGAGTGCTGTTCCTCACCGTCTGCCGTTCAGGTTTGCTGAAAAAGATGTTACAATATTCTGCAATTTTTGACGGGGGAGAGTGACCTCTTTGGGAACAGCAAACGCCCCCTAAAGCCCCTCTGAGCAGCCTCTTTATATGGCTTTCCCTAACCCCCCTTCTCCGCAAAAGTACATGTCACGCCACCCCTTGATCTGCACCGCACGTGTGTGCGCTTCTCAGAGCGGAAGCGGGGGGAGGCGTGCTGATGAATCAGTCCTGTCAATGCCATCCAAGTTATCCCTGCTGCAGGCTGTGTAAGGAGAAACGTTCTTATCCTCTTTGGGGAGAGAAAAGCCTCTCTTTCTCCCCCCGCCCCACCCTCCCCATGGATTTGCAGAAGCGGCCCTAAGTTTTTTCTCTGAGCGGGAGCCAGGTTTAACTCTCTGGTCTGCAGCACAATGAATGAGATATGCACGATGCCTGTGGCAGTATTTTTTATTTTATTTTTTTATACATTTATCTTGCTGCGAATCCTTTCTCTCTTTTGGTGGCGCCGGCAAGGGACTTGGCATCTCTTAGCGCTCCCTCTCTCCCTCCCTCTCTCTTTCTGAGCCACCCAGAGCTGCTGCTTGCCATGAAGCAAAGAAATAAATAAATCTTAAGGAGTCTTGCCTTTTTTCCCTGAAACCAGCTTTCTCCTTCGTTTTTTACCCCCTCCAGGCTAGTAGTCAGTTCTTTAGAAGCTCTGGAAAGCTGCTTTGCCGTCGGACCAGTCAACGAGAAGGCAAGTAACTTTTCTTGAGGTTTTGGGAACGTTGCGGGTTTAGCTTTGGGGCGGGGAGGGCGGGAGGCGGATGCACAGCAAAGGGGATCAGCCACCCTCTAAGCCCTGATCTCCCCTCCACCCACCCACCCCAAAAGTGTTCTTATTTGCTGATTTTACTTTGATGCTGCTGGAAGCGGAGATCTGTCAGGAAAGCTGCCTAGCCAAAAAAGAGAGAGGGAGAAAAGGGGTTTTTTTTTGGAGCTGGGTTTGAAAGCCAGTATTCACTTCTCTGATCATTGCCAGCAGGGAGACATTTCTTCCTGCACCAGAGGGTGTGTTTTTGTGGGGGACGGTGGGCTAGTAGGAGACCTGGACTTGCTGGGTCAGACTTTACTGCTGCACTCCAAATGTCTGGTCTCCCAGTGGCTCATTTGTGGGTTAAACCACAGAGCCTAGGACTTGCCGATCAGAAGGTCGGCGGTTCAAATCCCCACGACGGGGTGAGCTCCCGTTGCTCGGTCCCTGGTCCTGCCAACCTAGCAGTTTGAAAGCACATCAAAGTGCAAGTAGATAAATAGGTACCGCTCCGGCGGAAAGGCAAACAGCGTTTCCATACACTGCTCTGGTTCGCCAGAAGCGGCTTAGTCCTGCTGGCCACATGACCCGGAAGCTGTACGCCGGCTCCCTCGGCCAATAAAGCGAGATGAGCGCCGCAACCCCAGAGTCGGTCACGACTGGACCTAATGGTCAGGGGTCTCCCTTTACCTTTACCTATAGCAAAGGTGAAGGGCCTTTTTGGCCCTGGGGCCCAGATTTTTATCTAACGCCCTACCGGATAACGTTGACAGCCGTTTGACACACCCACCCGCCGCCGCCAACTCTGCAGTTCCGGGACAGGCGGGCCGGACCACCCACCTATCTTCTCACTTGACAGCATTATGCCCTTTGGAGGAAGATAGTGACCAAGCAGTATTGAACTCTCCGCCCATCAGCTGGTGTGTTTTGTGCAAATATCCCCTGAAGAGCCAGTGTACATACCTGAGCTAAGCAAGATTGAACACCCGCCCTCAGCAGATGGGCCAGGGGCATAGGCGTTGCTGGGGGGGTAGCTCCCCCCCCATCCTCAAAAAGTATTAAAAAGCATTAAAAATACTCAGTTCTGCAGGGGTTGGTTATGCACACTGGTTCCCCATGGAGAACATTCGCAGCTGAACCAAGCAGGATTTAACTCTCCCTCGTTCCCGACCGCTGGGGTTACATCACCCCATTGACAAGTGGATATAGCTTAAGGAAAACTGGAGCCCCATGGGCCAGAGGCACCCACCCTGCTTTATTTGGTAGTTGACAAACACATTCAGGCCTTCCAGGGTCCCAAGGTACTGTATTTTTCGCACTATAGGACTATAGGTGCGCACCGACCCCTCTCGCTCTCCAGGCTTCAGCGCAAGCAACATGAAGCCTCTGGAGCGTGGAGGGAGCGCTCCCTCTGTGCTTCGGAGGCTTCGCGTTGCTATCGCTGAAGCCAAGGAGCCTGCATTCGCTCCCTAGGACGCACACACATTTCCCCTTAATTTTTGGAGGGGAAAAAGTGCGTCCTATAGAGCGAAAAATTTGGTAAGCTTCCAAAGAGCCGTGTTGTTGTTGTTTGTCTACTGCCAACTTTGTGGGACTGTTTACTCTTGTTTCCTGCCTTTCTGCCTGATGATGCTTTTGGGGGAAACTGCCAACATCAAAGGCACCGCTAGCCCAGTTTCTGTGCCCCGTTTACAGGAGAAGAGCAAGGCTGCCGCTCAAGAGTTGGCTACCATGCTTCTGTCGACGCCAGCCCCCTCCAGTGTCCAGCAGCAGACCAAGAGCCTCCTGGCCAGCCTCCACACCAGCCGCTCAGCCTACCACAACCACAAGGTAAAGCTACAGAGCCATCTTTGTTCCCCCACAAACTTTTGGGGTTCCCACATCTTTGTTCTCACACAAACCTTTGGGGTTCCATGTCCCAGGTGCCAATGGCTTCCCTGAATTTCCCATCCTCAATGGATTTATTATTGGCTTTCTTGTGTCTCAGATAAACCCTTGCGCCTCCCTGTAGATGCTGCAGAGGGGTCTGGGGTGGCTTTCAGGTGCTGTTCCCTTGAGGCCTCCCTGTCTGCAGCTGTGGAGAAGGGAGGGTCTGTATGTTCCAAAACAGAGGTAGCCGCTGCCGTGCCGCTCTCCTGATGCTGCTGAACTTACGTCATCCAAACCAGTGACATCTGGAGCATAGCTGTCAACATTTTCCTTTTTTTAAGGGAAATTCCCTTATTCCGAATAGGATTCCTTGCAAGAAAAGGGAAAAGTTGACAGCTATCATCTGGGGGGGGGGGGTACCACAATATCTGTCCCTGCCCTGGAACAACTCCCCGCAGATTCATACAAGTAATAGTGGCAGGTGTGGAAGAAAACCAAGCCTTCACTTTGCGATTAGGGCAACAGAGTTCAAGACAAGGCAATTGTGTTGGAGAAGAGACCCTCACCAGCATTACTCCTGTCTGAACTGATCAACGTGGCGTTCTTCTCCCATATACAGTGCTTAACTGCTTTTGCAATGTTAAGCGACCTGGTTAATAAGAAAGCACAATGAACTAGCTTTGCAGGGAAAACAACAACAGGAAAACAGCACCACTGGTCAGAAACCCTCAAACGTTCCTCGCTTCCTTCACCCTTTCTCTCCCACCCTCATGCTGACTCTCTCTTACACTCTGAGGGACATGTGGCCTTAAGAGAGAAGTAGGCTTGGGCTTATTACAGGCCCAGGTCCTTGAGACCCCAGACCTATCCATTTTGCTTCCACTAGCAGCCTCACTGAAGGGATGCGGGTGGCGCTGTGGGTTAAACCACAGAGCCTAGGACTTGCAGATCAGAAGGTCGGCGGTTCGAATCCCCACAATGGGGTGAGCTCCCGTTGCTCGGTCCCTGCTCCTGCCCACCTAGCAGTTCAAAAGCACGTCAGAGTGCAAGTAGATAAATAGGTACCACTCCGGCGGGAAGGTAAACGACGTTTCCTTGCACTGCTCTGGTTCGCCAGAAGCGGCTTAGTCCTGCTGGCCACATGACCCAGAAGGTGTACGCCGGCTCCCTCGGCCAATAAAGTGAGATGAGCGCCGCAACCCCAGAGTCTGCCACGACTGGACCTAATGGTCAGGGGTCCCTTTACCTTTAGCAGCCTCACTGAGGTGCCCTCAAGCAGTTTGTGAGGAACTCCCAGGAATTCCCCCAGAAAACTTCTGCTGATAACACAGTACTGATAATAACCAGAATGAAGGGGATAGAGTGCTCCAGAGTGGATCCTTTTGCTGTGGGGAGGAAGAACTGCAGCCGACGGGGAGTCTCCTCCAGTGGACTCCTGTCACTGGCCTTCCCTGTGGAGCGACTCAGACACGTGAACTGTCTCAGGTTAACCTCCCCCCGCAGTTCAAGTTCACTGCTCAGAACAAGGTGGATGTTTGGTCTCTTGTTCAGTCTGGGATTTGCTCCTGAGAGTTTCTGTCCTCTTTCTTTTTAAAAAAATTGATTAACAAACAAAAGTGCAAGCATAACAGGAAGAAAACAAAGAATCAGAGATTTAAACCGTAAAGCATCACAGGCTGGAAGGCTGTGCAAAGTTACAGCTCAGCTCCAAAGGGATAATAAAGTATTAACTCATACAAAGATTCCTTTTACAAATACCGTATTTTTCGCACTATAGGACGCACTTTCCCCCTCCAAAAATGAAGGGGAAATCTGGGTGCGTCCTATGGGGCGAATGCAGGCTTTTGCTGAAGCTTCGAGAGTGAGAGGAATCGATGCGCACCGACCCCTCTTGCTCTCCAGGCTTCAAGAAGACATCCGCAGCCTAGGCAGCCCTGCGGGAGTTCCCGCAGGGCTGTCTAGGCTGCGGATAGTAGCTTGCTTCCCGGAGCGCCGGGTGCGCTGAAAG
>JAXCMG010000122.1:1411505-1473658 GCA_034642415.1 Podarcis siculus
GGGAGCTCACCCCTTCGCCGGGATTCAAACTGCCTACCTTCTGATCGGCAAGTCCTAGGCTCTGTGGTTTAACCCACAGCGCCACCCGCATCCCTCTACTTTCAATAGTACTCGGTCACAAATAGCTTTAATTGGATTGGGGCCAATGTGTTTAAAAGGCAGCAGGTAGAAAATGGTACGGTCATATGCAGAGGGCCGCATTCTGCTCTCCCGGCCTGAGGCTGACATGCATAAGACTGTACTGCCCAGTGGGGGTCGTGGCTATGCAAGAGTGTCAGCTCACTTGGTGGGGGACCCGACTGCACATCCAAGGACTCCAATCCCGGCTGCAGCACAACGCAGCAAAGCATTGTGGGATTTCTATGTGCCATTGTGCATTATATACGCTGCTGACAATACCATTTCTGCCCCAGGAGATAAAGACGATTATGACGATGACGATGCGGAGGATAAGATGCAGAGCTCTGGGATCCCGAATGGCGAAGACATCCGGCAGGAGAGCCAGGAGCAAAGCGAGGTGGACCACGGGGACTTTGAGATGGTGGTGAGTCTCACCGGCTTCATTTCCAAAAGGGACTTGGTGGGTAGGCAATGTGATGCTGGACTTCAGCTCCCATCATTGACAGCCCCATTGGCTGTGCTGGTCGGGGTGGATGGGAGTTGTAGTCTCATCAACATCTAGAGAGCACTGCCTTGCCAAGCCCCTAGACCAGACTGATGTGACCAGACTGATCATAGGAGGAGGCAGTGGTCCATCAGGTAAGCACCAAAAATTGACCCTCCTTTAGGCTCAGCATCAAAGCTGTGTAGGCAGGGGATCAAGAGCCCTCCAGGGGTTGTTGGACTCACAGCATCAGCCAGTGTGATTCAAGGTCAGGGATTAGGGGAGATGGGAGTCTAGCAGCCCCTGGAGGGCCACAGATGGCTTTCGTCTCTGCAGTAGAACCTCCTACCTTCTCCCTTTCTGCTTTAGCATTTCAACAGGCTGCTTGAGTGCATGTCATCAGACATTTTGTTGATCTGGTTTTCTTAAAAAGTTTGTTATTCATTGTTTAGCAAATAGCCAGTAGACTCTCTACAAAAAACACTGGCCTTTTAAAGAAAACTATGTGCCCTGGCTGTACCTTGTAAGGGGTGTGTGTGTTATTTTGGGTGGGCCTGACTTCCCTGCCATCTATCAGTCTATCTAGCAAAGTGCAGAGACAGCATACCAGATGCTGTAGACAAATATCTGAAGGACAGCTCTCATGTAGAAGCTGGAGCAGACTTAACTCCCTGTTGGCTCCAGAAGGCAGGATTAAACATAGGACATGCTCAGAATGGGTTGCATCCTGCTAACTTCTATTCAAATTAAGCCCATGATGGAAATTAAAAGTTTGCTGTGGCCATAAATTCCAGTGAGTCTGATTTGAGTCTGTGAGTCTGATCTGAGTAGGCCTAGCATTGGGTACTCTTTTGTGTATCTCATGTGCATTTTCAACAGTAATTAACCAGATGGTTATTTTACAGCGCTGCTTTGTACTGTGCGTTGGGCAGAGGGTGCTATGGCATCAACCCCACTTCTCTTTCTCCCCTAGTCTGAGTCAATGGTGTTGGAGACAGCAGAGAACGTGAACAATGGCAACCCCTCTCCCCTGGAAGCCCTCTTGGCTGGGGCTGAGGGGTTTCCTCCCATGCTGGACATCCCTCCAGATGCCGACGATGAGACGATGGTGGAGCTTGCCATTGCCCTGAGTCTGCAACAAGACCAGCAAGGTGAGAAGCACCTGCGGGGAGGTGGCATGGAGGGAGAGGGTCAGGTTGCCCCCAGTTCAATAAAGCTGTGCTCTACTTCCACTGTCAGAGGCAGTAACGCTGGACACCAGTTTCTGGGAATCAGAAGTGGGGAGAGCACTGCTATTGTACTCTGGTCCTGCTTGCTGGTTTCCCTTTGTGGCATCTGGTTGGCCACTGAGAGCAGGATGCTGGACTAGGTGGGCCACTGGGCTGATTTTGTAAGCTTTCATGTACAGTGGTACCTCGGGTTACATACGCTTCAGGTTACAGACTCCGCTAACCCAGAAATAGTATCTCAGGTTAAGAACTTTGCTTCAGGATGAGAACAGAAATCGTGCTCTGGCAGCGCAGCAGCAGCAGAGTGGTTAGCTAAAGTGGTGCTTCAGGTTAAGAACAGTTTCAGTTTAAGAACAGACCTCCGGAACAAATTAAGTATTTAACCCGAGGTATCACTGTATGTGGCTTAGGATGTTCTCAGTCTGGTTTTGTAATTTTAATATTGAAATTTGTTTTATACTAAGTTGTGGATTGCTGTGAACCCTTTTTTTTTAATCCGTGGGAAGAATTATAAATTTAATTAACCTAGGTAAAGTAAAGGAACCTCTGACCATTAGGTCCAGTCGTGGCCAACTCTGGGGTTGCGGCGCTCATTTCGCTTTATTGGCCGAGGGAGCCGGCGTACAGCTTCCGGGTCATGTGGCCAGCATGACTAAGCCACTTCTGACAAAACCAGAGCAGCGCATGGAAACGCTGTTTACCTTCCCACTGGAGTGGTACCTGTTTATCTACTTGCACTTTGACATGCTTTCAAACTGCTAGGTTGGCAGGAGCAGGGACCGAGTCACTTCCAAATTTGCTGCTTGATGAAGGGTTATTTCGAGGTGATATTTGGGGAGAGCAGCATTCTTCCTCAAAGCCAAAGCATTTTCACTTGCTGTGTGAATGAAGGCACATCTCTGGGCGTTTGCTTTTCTGGGGATGAGGATCTCCACCTTTTCAGGGGCATTTTTCTTCTTTCCCTCGCACAGGGAGCAGCAGCAGTGCACTTGGACTGCAGAGCCTGGGGCTGTCCGGCCAAGCCCCCAGCTCTTCATCTCTCGACGCCGGGACCCTTTCAGACACGACAGCATCAGGTAACTGTTCACAGTGTAAAACCCCAAATGATACCTCCTGTTTCAGAGCGCAGGCAATACCGCTTGGAATTCCGTATGTGCCTTTTAGCAGCTGGGGTGGTATAGACATGCAGCAGCCTTATATCAAGTCAGACCATCTTCTCATCTAGCCTGGAATCGCCTGCTCTTACAGGCAGCGACTCTCTGGGGTCTTTGGCAGAGAAGAGTCTTTCCTGGTACCTGATAACTGCAGATGCCCTTGCCACAGAGTTACAGCCCCTGCGCATGTATCTATATGCTTGTATCAAAAATAATAAATATCTCCACAATCTGCTAATTGATCAATCAAGACCACTCTTTGAAAGCCGTTTTTAAAAATCCAATTGATTATGCTGCAGCCATAATGTTTGAAATCTGCTAAGAGCTTTAAAAACCCTTATCGCAACCTTTTGTGTTGGAGTTGCTCAAAGACGGTGTTTTTACTTGTAACAGCCCTCCTTACTCTCTTAGCTCCAGCTTCTGACGACGAAGGCAGCACGGCAGCAACAGACGGGTCCACCTTGCGGACCTCCCCGGCTGACCACGGCGGCAGCGTGGGCTCCGAGAGCGGTGGCAGCGCGGTGGATTCGGTGGCCGGAGAGCACAGTGGTAATGCCCACGGTTAACTTGGCTTGGGCCCTGTCCCTCCCTCCACCTGGCAGTATATGATGGAATAAAGATAGGAACCCGGGAAGCTGTCTTAACACTGAGTCAGAGCATTGTTCCATCTAGCTTTTAGTTTTGTCAGCACTGACAGGCAGCGGCCCTCCAGGGTTTGGGGCAGGGCACCTCTCTGAGCCCTATCTGGAGATCCCAGTGGGGATTGAACCCGCATGCAAAGCAGATTCTTTTCCACTGAGCTAGGGGCCATTCCCTGATGCAATCCCTATGTTAGATGGAGTGCTTTCCTGGCCCATTTTGAATGTGTTTACTTCATTTTAGAATTTTAATACTTTTAACTAGAGGTCTTTTGTTTTGTTTTTGAAAAAATTGAGTGTTCTGTTGTCACCTGCTCTGGGACCTTGTGATGAAGGGCAGGTGAGGCATAAATAAATAAGCAACAGCTCTGCTGGATTGATCCACCCAGTCCAGTGTCTTGTAACCAGAATGCCACTGGGCTGTTTACTGGGGCAGCCTATCATACCCTCTTAAAGGAGCTGCACTGGCTCACCTGTAAAGCTGTTAAGCAGCTGGGACGTAGGCTTCCTCAAGGAGCCCCTTTTCTTCCTGTTACCCAGGAAAGGAAGCCTTACAGGCCAGGATGCAGCCTCTCTGGAAGTTCCATCAGTGGCCACTAGGAGGAGGTCCTTTTCTTGCAGTGATGCCTATACAGTACTGTGAAGCTGCCTCCTCTCTCAGCCTCCTATGAACATGAACAACATTGAGGCATCTCTTAAAAAACACTTCAGTTCTTTGCTGGTGGTGGATCTTGGTGTGTGCCCTCCCCTCCCCGATTTTAACTCTGCCCTAGTGTTTGGAATATCTGGTAATATTCTTGTGCGCCAGCCTTCAGACGGGAAGAAAGAATCAATGGGCTGTGCCCAACATTAGCCCCAAGCAGAGCAGATCCTTTGAAGTGAACAGACGCAACTAACTTAGGCCCTCAGTAGACTTTCTCTATGTCGTTGGGTGCAACCCCTTTTTGCTGAATTGGAACATTGTACAGAGTCAGAGCTTGAATCCCAGGGTACCAGGCAGGGAGTCCTTCCCAGCCCTGCCTGGAGATGCTGCCAGGGACTGAACCTGGGCCCTTCTGTATGCAGAAAAGGCGCTCCGCCGCTAAGCTGCGCCGCTCCCCCAACAAATGTGTCTGTCCTGGTTTTTGGAGTCCTGGGAGTGTTTAACGCCCTTGCCCTGCTCCTCTCTTTCCAGTGTCCGGCCGCAGCAGCGCCTATGGAGACACGACCGCTGAGGGCCACCCTGCTGGGCCAGGGAGCGTCAGCTCCAGCACGGGCGCCATCAGCACCACCACCGGGCAGCAGGAGGGCGAAGGGTCCGAAGGGGAAGGAGAAGGAGAGGCGGAAGGAGACGTCCACGCCAGCAACAGGTAAGGCCTCCCTCCTTTCTGGCTTATGGGGGAGTCTTGGGTCCCTGAGGCTAGAATGGGACTCCCTGCCCTCACCCTGCTCCACATTTTGAGGCATCTCTTCTCCCCCCACCCCTGGCAGCGCATGCCGTTAAATAGATCCCTGCCAGATGAACCCGCCATTAACCTAGAAACTGTTGTGAGATGCAAATGAGAGTCAGTCTAGAAGCTGCAAGTGATGTGATCCAAAGGAACTCTTGTATGTGTAGCAGGGAACCAGATCACCAGCTGGTCAGACTGGGATACGGTCTCTCCCTCTCCCAAATGATGGAAACTGGCTCAGCAGCCCTTTAGAGATTGGTGGCGCCCACCCATTTTCCATGGTCGTTGACTGTGCTGCCCGTAGAGCTGATAAGGAGGCTGTCAGGTTGGGAAAGGCCTGTTCCAAAGCACAACAGTGACGTCCTCCCAGCTGTGCAGCACCTGTCATGCAAGAAAGCCATACTTCCCTCCCATTTTTATGTGGGAAAGATACCTGTGGTCCCATTGAGCTTCCAGGATAAACATTGCAAGACTGCAGTGTCCAATCAGGGAGGCTCCCAAGGATTTGTGGGAAGTAGTGGCGGCAGCTCAGGATACTGCCCTTTTGTTTTTATGGCCCGTGTCCTTCTGCAAGAAGCCGCCTCACCACCACCTTTCTGGGAAAAGTTGTTGATGTGGGCAGTGAACCAGTTCCTGGTTTGTTTCTCACTAGTTTGCTGCTTTTGGGGTGTGTGTGTGTGTGTGTGTGTTACATTTGGCTCTTTGCCGGCATGTGAAGACTGCACTCGTACCGCATTGCTCTTATTTGGAGCAGGCTGATTTAAATCAGGGTTTCCCACACTTGGATCTCCAGCTGTTTTTTGGACTACAGTTCCCATCATCCCTGACCACTGGTCCTCCCTGATGGGAGTTGTAGTCGTAGAACAGCTGGAGCCCCACGTTTGGGAAACCCTGATTTAAATGAATGAAGGTGACTTGAGTCCTTTCATTTGATTGGGTCCGCCCTTGAGTTAAAACTGAGTTGGCTGCAACCCTGTGGGATATTGCTTGGCCACACCTGCTGCTCTCAAATGTCTTCTCCTCTCCCCCTCTGATGTTCAGGCTGCACATGGTCCGCCTGATGCTGCTGGAGAGGCTGCTGCAGACCCTTCCCCAGCTGAGGAACGTGGGCGGGGTCCGTGCCATCCCTTACATGCAGGTAACGTACAAAGCAGTCTCCCTCGATGTTTGGATGAGAGTCATTGCTTAGGAATCTTTGCCATAGTCCCTGGGTGGGGAACATCAGGCCCAGGGGTGAAATGTGGCCCCCCAAGACTCTCTGTCTGCCCTTGGGATCAACACAGAGGCCCTGCCTTGAACCCTCCCGGGATGTGCTTGCCTGGCTGGAAACGTGTCTTTGGACTTCAATCATGCCTCTTGTTTGCCTGGATGGGAGGATAGAGAGGGGGTGAGAGCAAGCAGAAGCCTAGCCTATTACAGTGGTACCTTGGGTTACAGACGCTTCAGGTCACATACTCTTCAGGTTACAGGCTCCACCAACCCAGAAATAGTACCTCAGGTTAAGAACTTCGCTTCAGGACGAGAACAGAAATCACACGGTGGTGGTGCAGCGGCAGCGGAAGGCCCTATTAGCTAAAGTGGTACCTCAGGTTAAGAACAGTTTCAGGTTAAGAACGGACCTCCAGAGCGAATTAAGTTCTTAACCCAAGGTACCACAGTATAGTCATTGCTGTGTCCACTCTTGCATCTGGCCCTGCCCAGCATGTGTTCCTTAGAAGCTTTCCCAGAACTGAGTAACTCTGGCCTAGAACCTGGACTGTCCCATCATCAGCCAGGGGCCAGAAGGGGCTGCCCCCCTTAATAAAATACAGCAATGCTTCCTTAGGGATACTGTATTTTTCTCTGGTTCCAGCTGGCTGCTGGAGTTGCTTTACCGTGTTGTTTGAAATGGACAAATGAATTACATTGTTAACAGCCATTTTGAAACCGTGGTTTGTTCCAACCCCATTTGTAAACGCTGGTTTGTCGCTCACTACACAGCTAGTGTTAGATGCCACACTGCACTATGGTTAGCTCTGGGAAGGGAGAGAAAGGATTTGCAGAGGGTGGGGTGGGGGACAAACCACAGCTGCGAGTTGGCAGCATCGCTGTCTGTCTGAGGTTCTCAGCAGCTGTCCAGCGTGGATACCCAGCTTGTGTGCTCCCAAGGAATGTTAATAGCGGAAGAACCTCTGTCCCGGATGCCCGCGAGGTCTCCCTTCTTTGTGCCTTATGAGCTTCTGTGTGCCCAGGTGATCCTGATGCTTACGACAGACCTGGATGGCGACGACGAGAAGGACAAGGGTGCCCTGGATAACCTCCTTGCCCAGCTCATCGCAGAACTGTGCATGGATAAAAAGGTACAGGGAGCTGAGTTGCCCTCCTCCCCCTCCTGAACTCCTTTTGGCCAGGAGGGAAGGCATAGTGGGTTGTTACTTCTTCTTCTTCTTCTGGTTGAGGCAGGAAAACAGGTGCTTTAGGAATTAGGCTATTTCCCCCATGTGCCTCTCTTTGCTGCCTTTCTTTGAACAGAGCTGCAATCGCCTTGGGCTGCCTGTGTGTTTTTTTGCTGCCCTATTATCTTACCGGTAGTGAGTTTTTGTATTGTTCTTCACAGCTGATGGGAGTGGAAGTCCAAAATATCAGGAGGTGTGAAGGCTTGTATAAAGTGGGACTGGGCTTCCCTCCCAGCAGCTGAGCAGGGAATGTAGCAGCAGCACCACTCTCATCGGCAGGCGGTCCCAAGCAGAGTATTATGGCAATGGTTTTTTTTGGGGGGGGGTGCCAAGCAACCTCCCACCCAGCCATCTCCTCCCTTTCCTTGAAGCTTTTTAAAACACAGACAGCACAAAGCAGGCTTGACAACCTGAGTCGCCCATGCCTGGCTTCTTTGGGTGGTGTTGGAGGCCAGCGGGTTTTGGCCCATGGGGCAGGGTGCCTAACTACTGGGAGATCTTCTGCTTTGCAGCCATAAAGCTGGGATTTATTTGAAGACTCCCCCCAACTTCCTCCAACCCCCCCATTGATGTAAGACGGTCACCTCTTTCTGAGCCGCACAGTAGCCCCTTCACCAGTGAAACCATTTCAGGCCACTGACTACATGGGCCACCACCAGCGCAGGGCAGCATCAAGTGGGCCTCCGTGCAGTGGAGGTGTGCGTGTTGTGGACACAAGGCAGGATGTGAACCGCCCTGATACTTTATGTGAACCACCCTGATATTTTATGTGAACAACCCTGAGACCTTCGGGTATAGAAATTAAATAAATAATAATAATAGATAATAATGTGTATGGGACAGTCAGCCTTTGGACCAAGTTGGCCACCCCCAAATTGATGGCTGGCAAGCTGCCTTATACTGAGTCAGAACGTTGGCTCATGCAGCTCAGTATTGTCTACACTGACCGGCAGCATCCCTCCAGGGTTTCGGGCAGGAGGCATTCCCAGCCCTACCTGGACATGCTGCTGGGCATTGAACATGGCACATTCTGCCTGCAAAGCAGATGCTCTTTGCCCCAAATCATGGGGCAATTTGAGGCTTTCGGCATAATCTGTTTTATTTCACCCTCCAGTTCTTCAGATTTGGGCTGGAAGGGGTGGGCTTGAGGTCTACTCCGGTGCAGCTTCAGAGGCAACCAGTTCCTCTCACCTTCTCCCTTCCCCACACTTCCCAGGACGTCTCCAAGAAAAACGAGCGCACTGCCCTGAACGAAGTCCACCTGGTGATCATGCGGCTGCTGAGCGTCTTCATGTCGCGAACGAAGTCGGGGTCCAAATCTTCCATTTGCGAGGTACCAAAATCCCTTCCGCAGTTCTGGTCTTGCAAAAGATGTGAGGTTGGTAGAGGGAGAATGTCTGCGTGTGGCTGATAGAACGGCTGGACCACCTCCGGAGAGCAGCTCCCAAGCTCCCTTTTGCCCTTGAAAAACCCAGTTGGCAAAGAAGTGGTTAAAAGTGGGGATGGGGGACAGGGATTTGCAGATGTGATTATAGGGGAGCAGAGATGTTGCAGCACCAACGTTTCAAAGTCGCTAAGAGGATTCCATCCCTGTTTTGTTGTTAAAAGGTGCAGTAATAAGGCTTTTTCTCTTTTTTTTCTGAAAAAGAGGGGGGAAAGCTGGGGGGCTTGGTGGGGGGAGAGCCGGCAAGCATGCAGGCAGAGGGAAGAAGATTAATAACAAAAGCGTAGAGGTTAAAAACGGAGACCGAAGTGCGTCGGATTTTAATGAGCTTATGAGCTGTGGGGTTTGTTTGGATTTAACCAGAGTTTCTGTAATGGTTTTATTTACACTTGCGTTTTCGCCGGTCCTTGTTTTGCCTGTGGTTCATCTGACCCAACAAAAAGAGGTGGGCTATATTTAGTGCATAAGTTTGCTGTTTAAGGACACGGGTGCAAGAGGTTTCCCTTCTGCATACGGGAGGCTAAAACTCTCCTCGTCGAGGCCTTTACCTTCCTCCCGCAACTGGCCAGATTCCAGAGAAATGGATCGGAATTCCAACTTCTTTAAAAAAAAGAAATTGTGTGTGTGTGTGTCTGAGAAGTATCTCGCTCCTCCTCCTAATCCTCAGCTCATTGCCCTCTGGCATGTGTGTCGAGGGGAGATTAGACTTAAGAACTGATTGCCTTTTTTTTTGTCCTCTCCTCCCCCCCCCCCCACCCCTTTTGCTAAGCCCTTTTTAAAAACCCCCCCCCCCCGCCCCTCTCCATAAACACATCTTCAATTGATGCTTTCTTTAAGAAATGATATCAATACATCACACCACCGAAACTTGAAATCTAGCTGTCAAGTCCTCAGCAGCTATGAAAGGAAGCCCCAGGTGTCTCCTGACCTGCTTCCGTTCAAGTGATCCTAAGCCCCCATCCTAAGCCTGCTGAAATGAGTCTTCTCAAGCAGATGTATCTCTGTACTGGCAACCATCTGGTCTCTAACAATTTTCTGGATCCTCCAACATTTACTTTGTCCTAGTTTCCATTGTTTCTGCCCTACAACTTACTCTATTGTTGCTGTTTTTAACAAAGATACTAGTTTCTGCCCAACTCCTCTTCACTTCACCCCGCTCTGGGAAAGGGTGGTCAGCCTAGACCAGGGGCTGGGGTAGCCAACGTGGTGCCCTTCCTAGACATTGCTGGGTTCCCATCATCCCTGACCATTGGCCGTGCTTGTTGCTCGGGTTTCTGGGAGTTGTAGTCCAGCAAGTTCTGGAGGGGAACCCCATTAGGGTTGCGATGCATTCCTCGGGATCACCCTCACTTGGGAAGAAACGGTGATCTGCCAGGAACGATACCCCTGTTGGGAAGCTATCTGTGATCCGATCCCTCTTCTGGAAAGGCCTGTAGCTCAGTGGTGGAGCAACTGCCTTGCATGCAGAAGGTCCCATGTTCAAGCCTCGGCATCTCAAGGTAGGGCTAGCAGAGAACCCTGGAGAGCCACTGCCAGTATGTGAAGGCATGCCTTCAGTATAAAGGCAGCTTCCTAAATTCCTAAGATAGTTAGGGAGCTGCTTTGTATGGAGTCAGCCCTTGATCCATGCAGCCCAGCATGGTCTACACCAGGGGTCAGCAACCTTTTTCAGCAGGGGGCCGGTCCACCGTCCCTCAGACCATGTGGTGGGCTGGACTACCCGAATTCCTATGCCCCACAAATAACCCAGAGATGCATTTTAAATAAAAGCACACATTCTACTCATGTAAAAACAGGTTGATTCCCGGACCGTCCGCGGTCCGGATTGAGAAGGTGATTGGGCCACATCTGGCCCCTGGGCCTTGGGTTACCTACTCCTGGTCTACACTGACTGGCAGAGGCTCTCCAGAATTTCAGGCAGAGAGGACATTCCTGGCCCTGCCTGGAGATGTTGGCAGTTGAAGCTGGGATCTCAGTGGGCTGTGCCACTGAGCTGCGGCCAGCTGTCAGTAATCAGACTGCTAAAGACCCCAAATTTGTCACTTGGGTCTGCAAACACCTATGAGGAAATCAGCTGTGAAGACTCAACTTTCTCTCTCTCTCTCTCTCCTCTCAGTCCTCTTCCCTGATCTCCAGTGCCACCGCAGCCGCCCTGCTGAGCTCCGGCGCGGTGGACTACTGCCTGCATGTCTTGAAATCCCTCCTGGAATACTGGAAGAACCAACAGAATGACGAGGAGCCTGTGGCCACCAGCCAGCTGCTGAAACCTCACACCACCTCCTCCCCACCAGACATGAGCCCCTTTTTCTTGCGCCAGTATGTCAAGGTGAGTTGCAGATTGAACTGGCGGGTCCAGCACCAGCAGCCACTGCAGATCTGTCCAAGCCTGTCCCATTTCCACAGGGGAGCAGATTAAAATCTTAACCGTGTTCCCGGGCAGATTTTTCCCCCAAGGATAATTCTGGGGAATTCCGCCCCCCACCTAAAAAAAACACCAGGCAGAAAAATGGAAATCAAATACAGTGGTACCTCGGGTTACATACGCTTCAGGTTACAGAATCCGCTAACCCAGAAATATTACCTTGGGTTAAGAACTTCGCTTCAGCATAAGAACAGAAATCGTGCTTCGGCGGCACGGCAGCAGCAGGAGGCCCCATTAGCTAAAGTGGTGCTTCAGGTTAAGAACAGTTTCAGGTTAAGAACAGATCTCCAGAACGAATTAAGTTCTTAACCCGAGGTACCACTGTAGCTTAAATCTTCAACCCGACACCCTTTTATTTTTTTATAACTGTTGCAACACTGTCAGTTGTACAGAAGTGGAAAGACGTACAGTGACTGAATAGGTATTTACGGCGTAAAATATACAAAAGCTGTTTGCTCGGTGCCGCGGGCCCAAACCTGTTGAGCTCCCTCCCAACTGAGATTTCACACACAGATGTGTTGAAAACCTGACTAAGACCTTCTTATTGGTGTTCAGAGTCCTAAGGAAGTGGGGGGGGGGACGTATCACCCACAGTCCCCGGCCTTGTCCCAACATCTCTGTCCCTTTCTCTCTGTCTCTCTCTCTCACACACACACTGAATGGGTGTGGCATGGTCTTAAGGTGAGCTCTGAAGGAAGGGGGAGGCTTATTTCCAATAACTGACTGGAGAGGACCCCTCCTGGCTCCTGGCAGCCCTTGTGAACGACGTGGATTTGCCGGCTTAGTTCCTCGGCCACTGCAGCCGCCGTGGTGCCTCCTTTTATACTCAGCGCCTGGTGGTGGAGCTTTAGTTTTTTTATTTCCTGCCCCGGCAAAGTATAATGGAATAAGCCGCATTAAACGTTAGGGTGCTCTTTGCTGGAAGAATAGAAGCTGTTGGGATTCTGAAGGCCTGTGGTGATGGTTGGTGCAGTTTTAAGCTCTTGCCTTTTCTTTCCTTTCTCTCAAAGGGGACCTGCTGTTTTCACATTACTCTTGTCAGTCAAGAGGTGTTCTTTTCTTTTTAATAAAAAAAAAATTAGCCGGAGAAAGAGGCTATGCTAAGGATTGGGGAGGATATAACGTGCAACAGCTCTCTTGATTACCCGGCGATGCCACGTTGAACACAGTTTAGAACTCTGATCCGCGGCGGTGGGCAGCAGATGTAAAACGAAGGGGCGGCTTCCTCCAGCTAACAGCTTTAGTTCTGCCTCGAGAGATCTCTCTCCATTACCCATAATCGGACAAAAATATTATAAGGAAGGGAGAGTTGTGTACTCTCCCCACTAGCTCGCAGCTTGGGTACTTGATGTCTTGAGACTAGATTTGCTTTCGCTTCTTCTCAAGAGGTTCCAACCAGCTGGTGAAGGATGTAAAGCAATTGTTTATTTGAAAGCAAGACAGTGATGGCAGGCAAATTATCTATGCTCTGCCATAACAACAACAACAACAACAACAACAACAACAATTTATTATTTCTTATTTGTACCCTGTCCATCTGGCTGGGTTTCCCCAGCCACTCTGGGTGGCTTCCAACAAATATTAAAAATGCATAAAAATGTCACACATTAAAAACTTCTCTGAACAGGACTGCCTTCAGATGTCTTCTAAATATCAGGTAGTTGTTTATCTCTTTGACATCTGATGGGAAGGCATTCCACAGGGCAGGCGCCACTACCGAGAAGGCCCTCTGCCTGGTTCCCTGTAGCTTTGCTTCTCGCAATGAAGGAACCGCCAGAAGGCCCCCGGCGCTGGACCTCAGCGTCTGGGCAGAACAATGGGGGTGGAGACGCTCCTTCAGGTATACTGGGCCGAGGCCATTTAGGGCTTTAAAGGTCAACACCGACACTTTGAATTGTGCTCGGAAACGTACTGGGAGCCAATGTAGGTCTTTCAAGACAGGTGTTATGTGGTCTCGGCGGCCGCTCCCAGGCACCAGTCTCATCAGAGACAGTAATGCTTCTGAGTAACAGTTGCTGGAAACTACTGCAGGGGAGAGCACTTTTGAGCTCAGGTCTTGCTTGTGATGACCACCAACTGCATGGCTTTAAAAGAGGATTATACGAGTTCACGGAGGAGGGCAAGGCTACCTGCAGCTACTACCTACAGTGGCTACATTTTACCTCCAATGTCAGAGGCATCATGCCAGTTGCTGAAAATCACAGGAGAGAGCTCTTGTGCTCAGGTCCTGCTTGCAGGCTTCCCAAGCCCACAGGCATATGGCTGGCTACTGCAAGTAGAGGATGCTGGGCTGGACGAGCCATTGGCCTCTGGGGCTTGCCAATCAGAAGGTCTGCGGTTTGAATCCCCACAACGGGGTGAGCTCCCATTGCTCTGTCCCAGCTCCTACCAACCTAGCAGTTCGAAATCATGCCAGTGCAAGTAGATAAATAGGTACCGCTGCGGCAGGAAGGTCAACGGTGTTTCCATGCGCTCTGGTTTCAGTCACGGTGTCCCGTTGTGCCAGAAGCGGTCTAGTCTGGCTGGCCACATGACCCGGAAAGCTGTATGTAGACAAACGCCAGCTCCTTCTCGGCCTGAAAGCGAGATGAGCGCCGCAACCCCATAGTCGCCTTTGAGTGGACTTAACCGTCCAGGGGTCCTTTACCTTCTTTATCTTTACCAGCAGGGCTCTTCCTATGTTCTTACCAGTGCTTGGCTTTTGATTTTGATTAAAGTTTCCAGGCCTTTTCAGTTGGTTGTGGCTTTTGGACGTGCATCACAAACGGACCAAAATTCAACCAAGTGGGCTTCGTCAAAACTTAACAGCGCTTCTGTGATTCACAGCAGAAACGGGTTCAAAAGCAGTGTGCATTATAAAACCAGAAATCAATATGTGCTTACATATCCAAGAGGTCACCTTTCAGTGCCGGCACTGGCACCTGCCATCCCTGGGCAGCTGCAGATGCCCCCTGCAGATGGACTGGCTTGGTACAAGGCAACTTCCCGTGTCGGTTGGAGGAGACAGTATTACACTAAACGCATAGCTGTCAACTTACAGATTTGAAAATAAGGGATCAGCAGCCAAAATAAGGGATTTTAGTCAACCAGCTGAAATACAAAGTTAATTTTGGGATAATTTGGGAGAGCAGAGCAGGTTTTTAGCCCTTCGTTTCCAGAGGTTGCTGCTCAAGACACCAGCTGATGAAGCACTGCAATTAAATAACTACAAGCAGCCACCACTTTTTGCACAAAACAAAGTCCAAGCTACGAAAATGCTGCTGTAGTTCTGTATCTTTTCTCTCATGCTCCATCTGCAGCTCTCAGTTCCATCAGGCAGGGCGGGAGGAAGGGGGGGGAATAGCGCACGAAGTAAACCCGCAGATCAGACCATCTATGCTAGTCTACCACTACAAATCTATGGGAGAAGCGCTTGCTGTCCTTCCTCCGCTTTCCTCCTCTATGGTTAGCCCTTGGAACACCTGCCCACACCTCCGCCTCCTCTCTCTGAACTGCTTTCTCTATGGTTGCCCTCGCTCTCCTCCCAAGGCTCCTCGGTCCCGGTGGGGAGGGGCTCCCGGGGGCCGAGTCTGGTGAGAGGAGGCCGGAGGGGGGCGGGCCGGGCAGCCAAGCAACACTGTTGGAGCCTCCCTCCTCCCTGGCCGGCAGGGAGTGAGGGAGAGCAGCTGCTTCCTTTGAAACCTGGGAAATTTAAGGGACATCATCAATAAGGGACAGCAGCGGGACACGACACTGGGATAAGGGAATTTCCTGCCAAATAAGGGACGGTTGACAGCTATGCTAAGCAGCATGTGGCAGCTTCATAAATTAACTTCTGTTCCGAACGTTTCTCTCTTTCAGGGCCATGCTGCTGACGTCTTCGAAGCTTACACCCAACTCTTGACGGAGATGGTGCTGCGGTTGCCGTACCAAATCAAGAAGATCGCCGACACCAACTCCCGCATCCCACCACCGGTCTTTGACCATTCCTGGTTCTACTTCCTCTCGGAGGTAGGTCGGCAGGAGATGGCAGGCCTGAGGTTGAATCCTTGGCGGAGGAAGCAGCCTTGAATCTTCACCTTCTGAGAACCACCTCCCAGCTACCCTTAGGATGCTGTCTCTTACCCTGGCGTGTCCTCCTCATGTTGAGAGAGGTCATGTTGGAGCCGGTGATCTGGAATGCAGACAGGTGCAAAAAGGGTTTCAGAAACCAAGTGCATTCCCGCTAGAAGATGCTGAGCTACAACTCAGATTAGCCCTCTCTGATCATGATGGCTCTGAGTGGCGCTGATGGGAGTTGGAGTCCAGGAAGTGTTGTGCACCGGGTTGGAGAAAGCCTGGTCTGTGTTTATATGCTAAAAGCAGGGCTTGACTTCACCTAACATGATCCTCCAGTGAAGAAGTGAGTGCAGGTGCAGGTGCGGTGGGGTAGATTGGTGAGAGCAGGTTGTGTAAGAGAGCCTGTGTTGTGATGGTTAAGAATGTCTGACTAGAACCTGAGAGACCAGGATTCAAATCTCCAATCGGGCATCAAGCTCCCTTGGGGCCATTCTAACCTACCTCAGCTGATAATTATGAATGGAGAGAAGGGAACCATGGACACCACCTGATTTCATATATATTAATTTCATGAAATGTATACATTGCTTGATTGTAAAAACTTCAAAAGTAGTTTTAAAAAAGTTTCTTGGAGTAAAGATGGTTTCTGTTTCCCACTGATCAGCTGCTTGGAGTCACAGGACTGTGTTTACATTCCAGAGACCTTCCAGGCTAGTGGAAGTCTCGGGAGGGGAGAGGGGATGTGATGTTAGTGGTTTCCTGTTTCCTTTGTTCGGTTGCTCTCTGCTTTCATAGAGAAAGGATGTCTTTTCTGTTCTGCGTAGTTTAGAAATAAAACTCTTTACAATGTAGCCAAACTTCTCGTCTCTTCCCTGTGCTGGGAACCCTGCTGGATAGAATGTGCTTGTGGCCTTATCAAAGGCTCAGGTCATTAAACACGTCGGAGGCGATTTCAAAGGCTCGGCTCGGAGGAAGATGAGGCCTTATCGGCTTGGCCGAGCGGAGTTCCGACATTTTTGGTTATGGGCCCAGCACACTTCTGCTGGAGAAAGCCTGGTCTGTGTTTATATGCTAAAAGCAGATCTTGACTTCACTAAACAGGATCCTCCTGTGAAGAAATAAGTACAGGGGCAGGTGCAGTCGGGTAGATTGGTGAGAGCAGGTTGTGTAAGAGAGCCTGTGTTGTGATGGTTAAGAACTAGAACCTGAGAGACCAGAATTCAAATCTCCAGTCGGGCATCAAGCTCCCTTTGGGCCATTCTAATCTACCTCAGCCGATAATGATAAATGGAGAGAAGGGAACCATGGACACCACCTGATTTCATATATATTAATTTCATGAAATGTATATGTTGCTTGATTGTAAAAACTTCAAAAGTGGTTTTAAAAAAAAGTTCCTTGGAGTAAAGATGGTATCTTCTTCTTCTTCTTCTTCTTCTTTAGATTTATATACCACCCTTCATCAAATATCTCAGGGCAGTTCACTGGATAAAAACACAAGACAAAAACACAAATAAATAGTTTGCTGTTATTTATCAGATAAAATAATAATACAGTGGTACCTCGGGATGTGAACGGGATCCGTTCTGGAGCCCTGTTCGCATCCCGAACGGAACACAAGATGCGACGGCACATCTGCGTGGGTTGCGTTTCACCGCTTCTGTGCATGCGCGCGACGTCATTTTGAGCGTCTGCGCATGCGTGAGCGGCGAAACCCGGAAGTAACGCGCTCCGTTACTTCCAGGTTGCTGCGGAGCGCAACTCGAACGCACCCAACCCGAAGCACATTCAACTCGAGGTATGACTGTAATAGTACCGTATTTTTCGCTCTATAAGACGCACCAGACCACAAGACACACCTAGTTTTTGGAGGAGGAAAACAAGAAAAAAAATATTCTGAATCTCAGAAGGCAGAACAGCAAGAGGGATCGCTGCGCAGTGAAAGCAGCAATCCCTTTTGCTGTTCTGGCTTCTGGATAGCTGCGCAGCCTGCATTCGCTCCATAAGACGCACACACATTTCCCCTTACTTTTTAGGAGGGAAAAAGTGAGTCTTATAGGGCAAAAAATACGGTAATAATAATCTGGCCAAATGGGAGTGAAGGTGCTTTAGGTGATGCCTGTTTGCTTCCATTGGAAAGAAAATTTCTAGACCTCAGTGCTGCCCAGAAAAACACTTGGATGAGAGGGCGATGGATCCTGCAGGTTCTGGACTTCTCTGTTGTGTTATCAGCAGGCAGCACAGTGCTGTTACTGTTATTACAGAAGGGCCCTGAGAACCTCGCTCTTTTCTTTGTGCCTGTGCACTTGCAGCACTTTCAACTATAGAGGTTTTAATATGGAAAAACTGCACCCTTTTCTCTCTCCCCCCCCAGTACCTGATGATCCAGCAGACCCCCTTTGTGCGACGCCAGGTCCGCAAGCTCCTGCTCTTCATCTGCGGCTCCAAGGAGAAGTACCGCCAGCTGCGCGACCTGCACACACTAGATTCCCACGTCCGGGGAATCAAGAAGCTGCTAGAGGAGCAAGGGATCTTCCTGAGGGCCAGCGTGGTCACGGCCAGCTCGGGATCTGCTCTGCAGTACGACACGCTGATCAATTTGGTAAGGAAGCCTGTGCGTGTCCTTTTGAGCATGGATCAGTGCAAAGGCCCAGTAGAGCAGAGGTGCAAAGCCAGAGCAGTGAGTCATGCAGAGACACAGCAGAAGACCCCCCTCCCTCCCTGGTTATGGTGTGCAGCTGTCATAAATGAGCTTCCTTCCGTGCCGTTTTAGATGGAGCATTTGAAAGCCTGTGCGGAAATCGCCACCCAGCGGACAGTGAACTGGCAGAAGTTCTGCATCAAGGATGACTGTGAGTTTCTTTCCTGTGAGGGTGTGGGGTGGCAGAAGGCGATTTGGGTGGAATTGTGGTGTGGGGATGAGAGTGGTAGTGCTGGAACAGACCTACCAATCTAATCAACTGGATTCCTCCCCTTTTGAATAGTGAGATTTGATTGAAGAGGAAGGAAGGCTGAGATATTTTTAAGAATTCTTTCATAAAATTTATACAGTGCTTGATTGTAAGAAAACAAAAACCAACACCCAAAGCAGTTTACAAAACAGATAAAACAATAAGATTATCAGTAAGAATTAAGAATAAATTAAGACTTTTGAAAATAACAACAGAACAGAATAAAAACAGATTAAAAATCACGTCACTAAATATCGTATTTTTTGCTCTCTAAGACTCACTTTTTCCCTCCTAAAAAGTAAGGGGAAATGTTTGTGCGTCTTATGGAGCGAATGCAGGCTGCACAGCTATCCCAGAAGCCAGAACAGCAAGAGGGATCGCTGCTTTCACTGCGGAGCGATCCCTCTTGCTGTTCTGGCTTCTGAGATTCAGAATATTTTTTTTCTTGTTTTCCTCCTCCAAAAACTAGGTGCGTCTTGTGGTCTGGTGCGTCTTACAGAGCAAAAAATACGGTATCTGGGTAGGCTTTGTTTTTAATTTTAGGTGTATCGGGGAGAATCGCAGAGGGTCTTAGTCTTGCAGGAGGCGATGATCTCTGCTGCCTGCTTTCCACCCAACAGACAAATCTACTGTCTGAAGAATATGCCTCCCCCTTATCCCAAGTTTTTGTTCTCTTTGCCAATGAGGTCTAGAAACTTGTTCTGCGGCGAAAGTGAATGGGTTGGTACTCAAAGCTCCCATGATCCCATTCGACTAGTTTTTGCTGCCTGTTTTCTTTTTAAAAGGGATCTCAGATAGGGAAAGCCGAGAGGCCTTGTTTGTTGAGACAGTCCCTTTTTCTTCCTCCTCTAGCCGTCCTCTACTTCCTCCTGCAAGTCAGCTTCCTGGTTGACGAGGGCGTGTCCCCTGTCCTGCTGCAGCTCCTTTCCTGCGCCCTGTGTGGCAGCAAAGTCCTCTCAGCGGCATCTTCCTCCGGATCATCCGGTGCGTCAACCTCGACGCCTGCGGGCTCCGGGACCTCTGGGCAGCCAGCCGGGCAGAGCAAATCCTCCACCAAGAAGAGCAAGAAGGAAGAGAAAGAGAAAGACCGAGAGGGTGAGAGGAGTTGTGTGATGGAGGCTGTCAGACGCTGTGTGGTGGTTGCTCGTGAGTAACCAGGCAGGACTCCAAGCTGTTTTTTACAGGTTTTATTGTGCAAACTATTTACAGTGCAGATACACAAGTTTCATGGCCGTCTTAGTCGCTTGCAGAATCCGGGAGTGGCCTCTTCCGGCTTCCCCCCCAACATAAGAACTTGGTTGTTGTTGTTGTTGTTGTTTTGTCGTGTCCGACTCTTTGTGACCCCATGGACCAGAGCACGCCAGGCACTCCTGTCTTCCACTGCCTCCCGCAGTTTGGTCAAACTCATGCTGGTAACTTCGAGAACACTGTCCAACCATCTCGTCCTCTGTCGTCCCCTTCTCCTTGTGCCCTCCATCTTTCCCAGCATCAGGGTCTTTTCCAGGGAGTCTTCTCTTCTCATGAGGTGGCCAAAGTATTGGAGCCTCAGCTTCACGATCTGTCCTTCCAGTGAGCACTCAGGCCTGATTTCCTTAAGAATGGAGAGGTTTGATCTTCTTGCAGTCCATGGGACTCTCAAGAGTCTCCTCCAGCATCATAATTCAAAAGCATCAATTCTTCAGCGATCAGCCTTCTTTATGGTCCAGCTCTCACTTCCATACATCGCTACTGGGAAAATCACAGCTTTAACTATATGGACCTTCTAAGAACTTAGACACCCCAAATCTCTGCCTCCCCTCTTTGCGTTTCACCCCTCTGAGCAAGCTGGGCGATGGAAGTGGCATGCATTCCTCCTGGCCAGCCCGGCTAAGTGAGGCGCTGGGGCTCTTAGCAGCATCTTTCAGCCCTTTCCCACCTTGGCTGGCCCCTTCTCTCTCTTCTCCATTGGAGGTGTGGCTTTTCCCCTCGCTGGAAGAGGAACTGCTCCTCAGAAGCGTGGGAGGCTTTCTGTATCCTAAATGCCTCCCTGCCTCCCTCCCCTGTTCCGATGGCAGTTCCCTGACAGAGGCAGGTCTTTAGGCCTGCTGCCAACTTTATAAAAAAATTAATATGCTCATTCATTAAAAAATCATCAGGTTTTTTTTTACAACAATTATATCAGTTCGCAACAATTATTCACAAAACTGTACAACAAAAACTATACGAAAACCTAAATACCAGAAACCATCTATCTGTTATGGAAAGACAGATTCTTAGTTGCCTACCTGCTTGCCTGCATTTTTCCATTTGTATCCCATTTTTCCTCCAAGGAGCTCAGGTGTGGTGTACACGGTTCTGTTCCTGTGCATTTTATTTATTTATTATTTTTACTTATTGAATTTAGATACCGCCCTATACCCGGTGGTCTCAGGGCAGCTCACAGAACAAAATCAGAATATGAAACCACAAAACGTAATCAAAATAAAAACAGCAACCCAATAACCCACCCACCCCCAACCGCATTTTAAAAGGAAGTCGTAGGATTTTATCCTCACAGCAACACTGTTAGGCATGGCTTAGGCTGAAAGACTGTGAGTCTCCTGAGGTTGCTAACTACTGCACTATGCTGGCTCTTTAAATTATCTTTAAATTATCATCAGGGGGTTAAATCTTGGTACAGAAGATGGTGACAATGACACCAAAGGCTCAATTTCTCGTTGGTATCTAATGATTCTTGCCAACTCTGGGAACAACCAGTGACATTCCTACAGATGTTTGGGGGGGGGGGACTAATGCTTCTAGAACTGCCAGTCAAGAAACTGGTAGAATTCCAGGGTCAGGGCAAAAATCTGATCTGCCCAGTCCTCTGTCTCTGTTAACGGTGGCTTTTGCACACAAGGCAGGATGTTGCTAGCTAGCCTCTGTCTCCAGTATCGTGTAATTGGAGGAGTCCTGCCTTCTGAACAGGGAGCTTCCACTCAGTATAGATCCATGTTTGTTAGCCGGTAGCCTCGTCTGTTCATTCAACTAGAATATGTGGGCAGCAGAGGAACTGGACTGGTCACCTGCTGCCAAGAGCTGTACACACAGTCATAGGAAGATAGGAAGCTGTCTTCTTCTGACCTGAACTGTTGGCCCATCTTAGTATTGTCTACACTGACTGGCAGCAGCCCTCCAGGATTTCAAATAGGGTTTTCTCCCAGCCCTGCCTGCAGATGACTTTGGAGGTTGAACTTCGGATCTTCTGCATGCAAAGCAGGTACTCTGCCACTGAGCTGTGGCCACAGGAATGCATGAAGCTGCCTTATACCAAGTAAGACCACTGGTCCATTTAGCTCCATATTGTCTACACACACTGGCAGCAGCACCTCAAGGTTTCAGATGGGACATTTCTATCCCTACCTGGATGCAAAGCAGCAGGTGCTCTACATTCTCTCCCCCACCCCGAACTGTAGCCTAACGATACACCTGCCTAAGCAATCTCTACCTCCTCTTTTTTATTCCTATGCCCCATCTTCCAGGAGAGGGTTCATCGGGCAGCCAGGAAGACCAGCTGTGCACAGCCCTGGTGAACCAGCTGAATAAGTTTGCTGACAAGGAGACCCTGATTCAGTTTCTGCGTTGCTTCCTGCTGGAGTCCAACTCGTCCTCCGTCCGCTGGCAGGCCCACTGCCTGACGCTCCACATCTACAGGTGAGCCATGAAACTGGCAGCTTACATAAAAAGTAAATAAATACACAGTAATAAAAGCAAACTACAGTGGTACCTCAGGTTAAGTACTTTATTCGTTCCGGAGGTCCGTTCTTAACCTGAAACTGTTCTTAACCTGAAGCACCACTTTAGCTAATGGGGCCTCCTGCTGCCGCTGCGCCGCCGGAGCCCGATTTCTGTACTTATCCTGAAGCAAAGTTCTTAACCTGAAGCACTATTTTTGGGTTAGCGGAGTGTGTAACCTGAAGTGTATGTAACCTGAAGTGTATGTAACCCGAGGTACCACTGTAATTAAAAACCGCAGTATCCTGTTTGTGGGTTTCCCTTTGTGGCATCTGGCTGGCCACTTTGAGAACAGAATGCAGTTGAAATGCACTTTGCCCTGACGGCAGCCCCGTGATCAGCATCGTTTCTGAACCATACGTTTCCAAAGGCCTCCCTGAGCAGGAAGGAATGACAACAAGGAGGGAGCCTGTCTGACCTCTGTTGGGAGGGATTCCCATAATATGGGAGCAGCCGCAGAAAAGATTCTCTCTCATGTCTCCACCAGCCATGGCTCTGATGCTGGCGAGACTGAGAGAAGGATCTTGGCACCCGGGTGGGGTTGTTCTAGACTTCAAGACAGGTGGCGGCCTTTACCTATCTGTTTGCTTATTTTTTAAAATAGTGGACCAGGTAGAGAATGAGCAGTCTGAAATGGCCGAAGGGCTTCTAAGAAGGGCACAAGAGGGAGAGATGGGTCTGCATAAACAGCCCGGAGGAGAAATGTGTCCAGAGGGTGGGGGATAAGATCTTCAGCCGTATGCACAATTGGGAGCGGGCCCCTTGATTAACCCCCTCCTCCTCGCCCCATTTCCCTTTAGAAACTCAAACAAGTCCCAGCAGGAGCTGCTGCTAGATCTCATGTGGTCGATCTGGCCGGAGCTGCCGGCTTATGGACGGAAGGCTGCCCAGTTTGTGGACCTCCTGGGCTACTTCTCCCTGAAGACTCAGCAGACAGAGAAGAAGGTAGGGGTGTCTCATTGGGACGGCCAAAAGGGCTTTCTCTCACCATCCTCCTCCTTTATTCCTCAAGGATGTGAAAGAGCAGCCGCTGCATCTGTTGTGTGTGTGTGTGGGGGGGTGCTTCTCAGTGTGCAAAGGAAGGACTGGAGCTAGCATGGTGTCGTGGTTAAGAGCGGTGGACTCGTAATCTGGTGAACCGGGTTCGCTTCCCCATTCCTCCACATGCAGCTGCTGGGTGACCTTGGGCTAGTCACACTTCTCTGAAGTCTCCCAGCCTCACTTACTCACAGAGTGTTTGTTTTGGGGGAGGAAGGGAAAGGAGAATGTTAGCCGCTTTGAGACTCCTTCGGGTAGTGATAAATTGGGATATCAAATCCAAACTCTTCTTCTCTTATCTGAAGAAAGGAAAGCCCAGTTTTAACCTCCATCTTGACCAGGCAGGCTTTAGAACAGAAACCTGTCTCTCCGTAGGGCAGGGAGCCCCTCAGGCCTTGGGGCTAAATGCAGCCTTCCAGGACCCTCGGATTTGGGACTCGGGACTCTGCCTTGGCCACATTCCGGATGATGACTGCTCTCCCTGGGTGCTACTGCCTGGCTGGAATGTGTCTTTGGACTGTAAAGATGGTGCTCCTTGCTTATGAGGATGGAGGGAGGGTGTGTGTGTGTAAATCTCTTGACTTTCGTGCGGTTGAAATGCAGGCCCCTATATATTTAAAGGCATATGTGGTATGTGCAAAGGATCGTCATCATTCTCGGGAGAATAAATACTAAAATGGCAAAGAGTGAGAGTGGATAATTGGGAGCTCTCTATAACCAACTCTGGTTTTGGTCTTCATATTCACTCCTGAATCCCCTTTGTGAGCTATTTGTTAAACCTTTCTTTCAGTTAAAGGAATATTCCCAAAAAGCCGTTGAGATCCTACGGATGCAAAACCACATCCTGACCAACCATCCCAACTCAAATATTTATAAGTGAGTGTCTCTGGTGTAAAATAAATACATATATTTCTTAATGTGTACAGGGCTGTGGTGCAACCCATCTCAGGAGTGGAGGGCAGCTGGAACTGGGGTGGTGGTGGTGCTATTTCTTGGTCACTGAGCCATTTTCATTTCCTGTAGAAGAACAGTCTTGTTCTCCACCCATTTGCTTGTTTTCCTGTCATGTCACACTGCTTAAGACCCACCTCGCACAAGAGCCCTTTGTGCAGCTCAAGGCTTTCAAAAAGGACTGTCAAGGGATAAGACTTATCAGTGACTGTCAGCCAGCTCAATGGATCTGCCAGGATCAAGAGCAGTGTACCTTCATATACCAGATGCTTGGAACAAACAGGAAGTGGGGGTGGGACTGTTGCTTTCACGTACTACTCGAGGGCTTCCTGAAGGCATCTGATTGGCCACTGCATCAAACAGGGCTGTTTGGCTTGACAGGTCATTTCCCAGTCCAGTAGGGCTCCTCCTTTGCCTGGGCAAATTTCTCAGATGTCCTTAATCCCTCCCCTTCCAGCACGCTGTCTGGTCTGGTGGAATTTGACGGCTACTATTTGGAGAGCGACCCCTGCCTTGTTTGCAACAACCCAGAAGTTCCATTCTGCGTAAGTAGCTGCTCTTCACCATCAGTCCTGCCTTGAGGGTATCGGGGTGTCGATTCTGCACAGCTTTGCTCAGTCTCCTTCTATGCACTTCCCCTTATATTCTTTATTTATCACACACAGAAAGATAAATGGAAGGAACTGCTTTGCAAAACTTGAGTGCAGCATACAGAGTCGAAACTGACTGATAGCACAAAGCACATAATAAACAAATGGAAATAAAAGGGATGAGCATGTTCCTTCTTATATTTTTTTTATCTGCACCAGGGTTCATGTTTAATTTACAAAGCCTGAACAACTTACCATATTTTTTGCTCTATAAGACGCACCAGCCCACAAGATGCACCTAGTTTTTGGAGGAGGAAAACAAGAAAAAAATATTCTGAATCTCAGAAGCCAGAACAGCAAGAGGGATCGCTGCGCAGTGAAAGCAGCAATCCCTCTTGCTGTTCTGGCTTCTGGGATAGCTGCGCAGCCTGCATTCGCTCCATAAGACACACACACATTTCCCCTTACTTTTTAGGAGGGAAAAAGTGAGTCTTATAGAGCAAAAAATACGGTAGGTCCAAGCTACCTCAGGGTTTACCTGAACCCTCATATCCCATCTCAGTCATTGACATCATCTGCAGGAGTGTCCCGGGCCGTTTCCTGAGTTGGTAAGGCTCATTTGACAGCAACAAGAAACCAATCCCTTGATTGAGTCCTGTCCAACGCTCTGCCAATAGAGCTTCAGCAGGCGCCTTCTGTCTCAACTCTTAAATGCCTGCTGAAAACCATTCTATTCCATTTGTCCTATGCAGAGAATCCACAAGGGTTTAATGATGTCTGTTTTTCAACCTGTATAGCTTCTGAAAAGTACAGTCAAACCTCGTTTTGCGCATGGGATCTGTTCCGGAGGCCCATCCGCAAGCCGAAAATGACGCACGTCAAAACGCCACGTCTGCGCATGCGTGAAGTGCGATTTAACACTTTGCGCATGCGCGAGCGGCGAACCTGGATGTAATCTGTTCCGGTACTACCGGGTTTGCAACGGACGTTCGCCCAAGCGGATAAAGGTGGAGGTGGACGCAGAACAAGGTTTGACTGTATTCTGTACCATTTCCAACACTTCATTATAGTTGAAATCGGAGACCCAGATTTCAGTGCCATAGTAGAGCTTTTGACTAATCACATTGCTGCCAGAAACCTTTAGGGAAGGTTCAATCAGCTGCCCTCCCTTACTGCAACAGAACTTCATCAATGCCCCTGTGGTTTTCCGTGCTTTGACTTTCGCTGCCTCTATACGACACTTCCAAGACAAGGTTTCACTAAAGCGTTCGCCCAGGTTTTAACTGAGGGAGTTTGTTCCATAGCTTCCTGATGTTGCTTTTTAACTTCCTTTTGTTTCGTTTTGTTGAGTTTTGTCTTACGTTTTTATTGCTGTAAACCACTTTGATGTGTTTTTATGTGACAGAGCGTTATACAGATACTTTTGGAGATGAATAAGTAAAATAAATAAGATAATCCATTCCTGTTAATGTGTAACTGACTGGAGCGTAGGGTGCTTTCTCCAATTTGTTTATAGGTAAGTGATGCTTCTCTGCTTCTCTCCTCCTATTTTGCAGTACATCAAACTTTCTTCCATCAAAGTGGACACTCGTTATACCACCACCCAGCAGGTGGTGAAACTCATTGGCAGCCACACCATCAGCAAAGTGACCGTGAAGATTGGGGACCTGAAACGCACCAAGATGGTCCGGACTATCAACCTCTATTACAACAACCGGACAGTGCAGGCCATCGTGGAGCTCAAAAACAAGTGATTTCATTTTTTATTTATTTAAAGGACATGTGCCCCACTCCCTTCTGGATCCCCCCCCCACAAGTTCCCAGAATGGCTTGCAGAATGATTTTAAAAGAAAAGATAAAAGACTCCCCTCTGCCCTCAGGCATGCAATCTAAGAAACATGACACAAAAGTGGGGGGGGGGAAGCAAGGAGGAAACAAGTGAGCCCCCAAAGGCGCTGACCGTTAATCAACAGGTTACAGTGGTACCTTGGGTTAAGAACTTAATTCGTTCTGGAGGTCCGTTCTTATCCTGAAACTGCTCTTAACCTGAGACCACTTTAGCTAATGGGGCCTCCCGCTGCTGCCATGCCACCACCACACGATTTCTGTTCTCATCCTGAAGCAAAGTTCTTAACCCGAGGTAGTATTTCTGGGTTAGCAGAGTCTGTAACCTGAAGTGTATGTAACCTGAAGCATCTGTAACCCGAGGTACCACTGTATTTTGTTGACCAGCTGAGTTAGAAAGCTGAGTTGTGATTGCCCATATGCGGACAGCAATTAAGTTTCATGTATTTCATACGTCACAAAGAGAAGAGGATGCAGATTCTTCTGGACTTTCCATGTGGATTAGCGGGCATCGCAAGAATCCTCCTCGTTCCTTGCCCCCACTCCCCACCCCTTGCGAAAAAAGCACCCTTGCCAATAAGAAAAAGGACTATGTTCAAATTCCAGGGTGGTGGTGTATATATATTTATGTATAAATAGAACTAAGTGTTACATTTTGTTCCGTCCCATGAGGCATGAACATCTCTTTAATCCTAAACAGCCTTGCTGTGGATGGGGATAATGGCTTAGTCTCTGGCTCTGACTCCCTATCATGTTGACACAGGCGGAGAAGAAGCGAATCCAAAGAGCCCAGTCCCTCAGTTCATCCTCTTTTAAAGGAGATTTTCAACGGAGACCGCCGCGCTTAGCTTTGGCGTGGGATGGAGGATGCTGAACCTACTTGCCTTCCTTTAAATCAGTGGCTCCCAAAGTGGGTGGAAGCGCTCCCTGGGGGGCAGGTAGTGACATCACCTGGGGTGGGGGGGCGCTGAATGTGCAGAGGACCACCAGGCTTTGAAAAGCTGGTATCCGTGGATCAAGTTAATCCATTTTGTTGAATTAACAAAGCTAAATAGTTTTGATTGGATTTTGAATAAATGTACAAACCTTGGGTTACAGATGCTTCAAGTTACAGACTCCGCTAACCCAGAAATAGTACCTAGGGTTAAGAACGTTGCTTCAGGATGAGAACAGAAATCGTGCTCCGGCGGTGCAGCAGCAGCGGGAGGCCCCATTAGCTAAAGTGGTGCTTCAGGTTAAGAACAGACCTCCAGAACGAATTAAGTACAGTGGTACCTCAGGTTAAGTACTTAATTCGTTCCAGAGGTCGGTTCTTAACCTGAAACTGTTTGTAACCTGAAGCACTACTTTAGCTAATGGGGCCTCCCACTGCCGCCGGAGCACGATTTCTGTTCTTATCCTGAAGCAAAGTTCTTAACCCAAGGTACTATTTTTGGGTTAGCGGAGTCTGTAACCTGAAGCGTATGTAACCTGAAGCATATGTAACCCAAGGTACCACTGTAATTGTGCTCTTACCTTCCTTTTTGGGTCATGTGAACCGCTCTTATGACTAACACTTTTTTATAGGAAAGGGGTTAGGGGGAACTGAGGGCGAGTTTATGGAAACCGGGGGGGGGGGGGGGTGAACAAATGAAAAGTTTGGGAACCACTGCTTTAAATGATTTTCCTCTTCCTTCTCCCCCCCTCTTGCTCGTTCACTTGCTTTATTCCCCCCTCCCACTTTTGTAGGCCAGCCCGCTGGCATAAAGCTAAGAAGGTCCAGCTCACCCCGGGCCAGACGGAGGTGAAGATCGACCTGCCACTGCCCATCGTGGCTTCCAACCTGATGATTGAGTTTGCAGACTTCTATGAGAACTACCAGGCATCTACAGAGACCCTCCAGTGCCCCCGGTGCAGTGCTTCCGTCCCCGCCAACCCCGGGGTGTGCGGCAACTGCGGGGAGAACGTCTACCAGTGCCACAAGTGCAGGTGTGTAAAATTCCTCAGGGATTCGGATGCGATGCTGGGCTCAGAAGCAGGTCTTCTTCTAATTTTTTTTATTCAAAATTATAACAAGACGTATTATCCAAAAACATATCATCCTTGTTCCCCCCCATTCGCCCCCCCACAAAACCTACCCCCCCACCCCCCGACTTCCCTCAGTTGCATTCTTTGGTTTCTCTAAGACTGCTGTTTTCTGCATGTTACAAAGTTGTATAGATCCTCAAACTATTTAGCTGATTATTATCAATAAAAAGTTTGTGAATGTTTATTCAAAACCTGCCAAGGAGTCCAGTTCGCTTTGTTGCGTCTTCAGATACTTTGTAAAGGGTTCCCATTCATCCTTAAAGTCACAGTTATCCTTGTCCCGTAGCTTATATGTCAGTTTTGCCAGTTCTTCATAGACCATCAATTTTTCTTGCCATGATTCTTTAGTTGGGGTTTCTTCAGTCTTCCATCCTTGTGCTACCAGAACTCTCACAGCTGTTGTCGCATGTCTTCTTCTGTGTGCGAAACTCACTTTCACTTAGATACTGAGCTACGGTTTTCTCTCCCCACCCCAAAACTGCACCTGCACCCCTCCTGCCTAAATAGCCTCCCTTTGCGGGCCCCTCCTCACCTGGTGAGGAGGCGAGCCTGTCGTGGACCAGCGGTTGAGTTTCTGCCACGTCAAAAGCCCTGCCGACTCGCCTTTTCTGCCCTTCCTTCCCAGGTCCATCAATTACGACGAGAAGGACCCCTTCCTCTGCAACGCCTGTGGGTTCTGCAAGTACGCTCGCTTTGACTTCATGCTGTACGCAAAGCCCTGCTGCGCAGTGGATCCAATTGAGAATGAGGAGGACAGGAAAAAGGTTAGGCGCACAAATGCTCGCATGCATGCACGCCCTGTGAGCTACCCTAGTCAGAAATTATAACAAAAATCCCATGTCTTGATTTGAAGGCGGTAACCAACATCAATAGCCTGCTGGACAAGGCGGACCGAGTGTACCACCAGCTCATGGGACACAGGCCACAGCTGGAAAACCTCCTCTGCAAAGTGAACGAGGCAGCGCCTGAAAAGCCACAGGTATACATATTCTCTCTCTCTCGCCTTCCAGTGCTTTTATTTGCCATTGCTCTTAAAAACTGAGACCCTGCCCCATGGGGAAATCTCTAAATGGAAGGGTTGTGGTTGTGGAGCATTGCCTGCCCAGTTCAGTCGTGGGGGTGCTGCTTTCTCCCACCATTCCTTCGCCGTTTCCTTCCTCCGTCGCGACCGGTTTTGAAATCCCTCCCTCTTGTGGCATTTTCAGGATGACGCCGGCGGGAGCGGAGGAATCAGCTCCACCTCGGCCAGCGTCAACAGGTACATCCTGCAGCTGGCCCAGGAGTATTGCGGAGACTGCAAAAACTCTTTCGACGAGCTCTCCAAGATCATCCAGGTAAATAACCTCCGTGCTGCTGGCAGGGCCAGCATATGAGTCAGGTCAATCTGTGCCTGGGAAACCACCATTGAAAACAGAGGCGCCACGCCCCCAAGATAGGCTCTCCTCTCCTGTGAGGTGCCGTTACCTGGTCTGTCTTCCGGTTTGGCACAGCCCAAGATGGCAGAGACCATCTTAGTGCCAAGTTTGGGGCTACCTTCCTTGAAGGATTGCTCACGCCCCACCTGTGCTCACTCAGCCACGCTGTGATCTGCAGAACTGGCACTTTCATCACTTTTGTACAGTATTCATTCTGCACTTGCAAAGAATCAGTTCTTTGGTGTGACAGCGCCTGCACTGTTGGAACTCCCTGCCCATTGATAACCACACAAAGTGCATTTGCTATACTGCTTTTGTTGTCTGCTTATATAAGCCAGCCTACCCAGACATGTATACTGGATACGTATTGTAGAGTGGCATTTTATTTTATAATGTGCATTTTCTAACTGTTTAGTTTTGTTTCAGAATTTCTTTTAGGCTAACTTGCTTTTATTGGTAGTTATTTGTATGCTTTTATGTGAACCATTTAGACTATTAAGCGGTATATAAATACTGTTGAATCAAGTAAAAAATGAACTAGAAGTTAGTCACATATTAGTGCTTTTAACACTAATTTCCCCCCTGTAGAAGTGGAGTTTCCAAAGGGAAGGTTTTTTGAGCATGGAAGGAAATGCTGCTTCCTAATCTGCCCCTTTTCTGCTCATAGTTGACCCTTCCTGAAGGTCCCCCCCCCCCTATATAAAAGGTGGCCTTTTTGGAGTTGCTTTTTAAAAACAAAACCTTGCATTTCTTATCTAGCTTAGCATCCAGTGATCTTTCTGTGAAGTAGCTGATGTGGCTCAATGTGGCCACTAGGGGGCCTGTTGTGGCGGCAGCATAGTCTTCCGTAAGAATAATTTTGGGGCCGACTTAGCTAGGGAAAAGGTCTGAACTTCAAGCTTGCCCATATTCTCCCACTCAGCCACTTTGATCTGCGGAACTGGCACTGTTAACAGGCGCCACACCATACCCGTTCACAATGGTAAGAAACCAGTATTTCCATGTGGCATCACCCGCACTTTGGAACTCCCTGCCTATTGAAATCAGGCTGGTGCCTTCATGGTACTCTTTTCAGTGCCTGCTAAAAATAACTATCCGCCTATCCAGATGCCTAAAGCATGTGCTTTCCTCTGGTTTTTAGCTTAATCGTTGATTCTGATTATCTCTTCGTAAGCCCTTTTTAACGGGACGCGGGTGGCACTGTGGGTTAAACCACAGAGCCTAGGACCTGCTGATCAGAAGGTCAGCGGTTTGAATACCCGTGACGGGATGAGCTCCCGTTGCTCGGTCCCTGCTCCTGCCAACCTAGCAGTTCGAAAGCACGTCAAAGTGCAAGTTGATAAATAGGTACCGCTCCGGCGGGAAGGTAAACGGCGTTTCTGTGTGCTGCTCTGGTTCGCCACATGACCCTGGCAACATGACCCGGAAGCTGTACGCCGGCTCCCTCGGCCAATAAAGCGAGATGAGCGCAGCAACCCCAGAGTCGGCCACGACTGGACCTAATGGTCAGGGGTCCCTTTACCTTTAAGTCCTTTTTACTGATGATTTCATTGTTTTATTCTTTTTTGTAAACCATTTAGAGGTGTAGAAATTTTATGAAATAAAAGGGAAAAGGAAAAGATAGATGCCTGTCTAGGCAGTCTACCGCCCTGCCTGCAGGTCCTGATCAGCAACAAAGGCAGCGGGGTATGGGTCCTCCCTCTTACCCTCCCCTCCTTTGTCCACCCACAGAAAGTCTTCGCCTCCAGGAAGGAGCTCCTGGAGTACGACCTCCAGCAGAGAGAAGCGGCCAGCAAGTCCTCCTGCTCTGCCGTGCAGCCCACTTTCACCGCCAGCCAGTACCGGGCGCTCTCCGTCTTGGGCTGCGGCCACACCTCCTCCACCAAGTGCTATGGCTGCGCCTCGGCCGTCACCGAACACTGCATCACGCTGCTCCGCGCCCTGGCCACCAACGCCGCCATCCGCCACATCCTCGTCTCCCAGGGGCTCATCCGGGAGCTGTTTGACTACAACCTGCGCCGTGGCGCGGCCACCATGCGGGAAGAAGTCCGGCAGCTCATGTGCCTCCTCACCAGGTGCGGAGGAGCTTTGGTGGCCTTTCTGAATGTCCCGAAGGGGGGAAAAAAGCTTTGCGCTTTTAAAACGTATTGATTTTTTTTAAAAATGCAACTGGGTCTCCCGCTTCAAACTATGTGAACTTTTTTAAAAAAAAAAAAAAATACTTTTTGATCAAATAATATTTATTATTTATACCCCACTCATCTGGCTCAGCTTCTCCAGCCACTCTGGGCGGCTCCCAACAGAATATTAAAAACACGATAAAACATTAAAAACTTCCCTAAATGGGGCTGCCTCAGATGTCTTCTAAAAGTCAGATAGTTAAAGAGGTGCCCCAATTTATCATGCGGGATTCATGGGTTGTCTCCAACTAAGTCCTGATCAAGAGTAGGCCCACTGAAATGAATGGACCAGTTAGTAATGTTCCTTAATTTTGGTAGTTCTGTTAGCAGAACTAAAATATATATGCCTTTCTTCATAATGTTGGTAATTCCTTGGTAATTTTTCTTACGGATGGGACCCCACGCACTTCCTTTAGTGAACTAGCATTGGATTTCACAGGATATACACAAGCACACAGACACACATGTAATGTTGACACAGACGCTTGCAAAAATAAGTGGGGTTTTTAGCGTACACAGCCAGCTACTTAGGTGTGTCCTTTCCTCTGGAAACGAGGAAACCAACAACTCCTATTGACCCTCGGCCCTTTGCAAGGTCCCTCTGCAGCCTGTCTGAGCACCAAAGCCTTCCCAGCTGCCTGACCTGAACAAGGAATTCGAGACGCGAGTTCCGCCTTGGAAGTGCAGGCTAAGCAGACCTGCTACAACTTATTTTATTGTTGTTGGCCGCCCTGAGCCTGGCTTCGGCTGGGGAGGGCGGGATATAAATAAATTTTTTTTAAATTATTATTATTATTATTATTGCATGACCCAGACAGTACAGGGAGGTCTTGACGACGTGTTGAGGGAGTCGGCTCAGTGTGGAGCTTTTTAACTCTGTCTTTTCTTTTTATTCTGTGCCCGTCTTGAAAACAAGGGACAACCCGGAAGCCACCCAGCAGATGAACGACCTCATCATCAGCAAGGTGTCTGCGGCTCTGAAGGGTCACTGGGCGAACCCTGACCTGGTGAGGAGGGGGTTGGGGCTTTGGGTATTTGACCTGCCTTCCGTCCCTCCCTGGCTGCATCCAAATTGGTTTCACAGAATTGTAGAGTTGGAAGGGACTCTCAGGGGTCACCGAATCCAACCCCCTGCTCTGCAATGCAGGAATCGCAGCTGAAGAATCCCTGTCAGATGGCCACCCAGCCTCTGTTTAAAAACCTCCAGTGAACTTGATTGCAACGTTTCTTTTCTTACCTTGCTGCTCCTTGCTATCTACGGGACCGCCTCTCTTGGTATGCCCCGCAGAGGACCTTAAGGTCCACGAATAACCATAGTTTAGAGGTCCCGGGCCCTAAGAAAGTCAGACTATACTCTGCCAGGGCCAGGGCCTTTTCAGTGATGGCTCCAACCTGGTGGAATGCTCTGTCCCATGAGACTAGGGCCCTTCAGGATTTAACTTCCTTCCGTCAGGCCTGTAAGACAGAGCTATTCCGCCTTGCCTTTAATTTGAATTCAGCCTGATATTTTATTTCCCTTCTCTTCCCTCCCCCTCCCCTTTTATGAAGATCACCCACTCTGAGACCCCACAGCTAATTCTCCCCTGGCCTCCTCGCTGGCCCAAGTAGGACCAATTCAGCCAGCTAGCCCTGGGGATTATCTAATTGAATTTTGAATTTTATTGTTATTCATGTTTTTATACTGTATTTTATACATCTTTTATAATTAAGTGTTTTTAAGTGTTTTAAATTTATTGTTAGCCGCCCTGAGCCTGGTTTTTGAACCGGGAAGGGCGAGGTGTAAATAAAAATTTATTATTATTATTATTATCAGAAGGGTTGTATCCAGTGTCACTCCTCTCCAGAGCTGGCCCGTTGAAATTCATGGACATGACTAACTTGGACCCATGTATTTCAAGGGGTGTAACAACCCTAGTAGTTTAGGGTTGCACATGTACACAGCCCAGCCCTCTTATTATCCTCAGAATAACCTTGCAGGGTAGGCAAGGCTGACAAGAGCTCCAGGGCCAAGCAGGGATTGAAAGCCAGCCACATTCTGCTGCCCAATAATAGCTCAGCGCTCTTGTATACCTCGCCTGCGCTCACATTAAGAAATGTTCCTGTAGTCCTCGGTTGCAACTTGAGATCTCTTAGCTTAGATTCCTACATTGCAGGGGTTTGGACTGGACGATCCTTTGCGTCCCTTCCAGCTCCACAGTTTTGTGGTTCCTCTTTGCACCAGTCCTTGTTTTTAAGTTCTGCCGAATTTCTTTTGTGGGGGAGGAGAGAACCAAAGTGGGACGGGGTAAAGTGGTATTCTGGTCTGGCCCGCCTCTCAGCCCTGCCTTACTCTTTCTCCCCCATCTGCAGGCCAGCAGCCTTCAGTATGAGATGCTGCTGCTGACAGACTCCATCTCCAAGGAAGACAGCTGCTGGGAGCTGAGGCTGCGCTGTGGTGAGTCTCTGCATTTGGCAAGCAAGATGTGGAGTGTGTGCAGTAAATGGTGTTCTATGGGGTATTCCCTTAAGTGGGTTCCCTGTCGGTAGGAGAAAACAACAGAGGCCAACCATAATAATAATACAGTGGTACCTCGGGTTAAGTACTTAATTCGTTCCGGAGGTCCGTTCTTAACCTGAAACTGTTCTTAACCTGAAGCACCACTTTAGCTAATGGGGCCTCCCGCTGTTCTCATCCTGAAGCAAAGTTCTTAACCTGAAACACTATTTCTGGGTTAGCAGAGAGTGTAACCTGAAGCGTATGAAACCTGAAGCATATGTAACCGAGGTACCACTGTAATAATAATAATAATAATAATAATAATAATAATATATTTGTATCCCGCCCTCTTTGGCAAAAGCCGGGCTCATAGCAACTAGGTAAAGGTAAAGGTACCCCTGCCCGTACGGGCCAGTCTTGTCAGACTCTAGGGTTGTGCACTCATCTCACTCTAGAGGCCAGGAGCCAGCGCCATCCGCAGACACTTCCGGGTCACGTGGCCAGCGTGACAAAGCTGCTCTGGCGAGCCAGCACCAGCGCAGCACACGGAAACGCCGTTTACCTTCCCGCTATAAAGCGGTACCTATTTATCTACTTGCACTTAAGGGTGCTTTTGAACTGCTAGGTGGGCAGGAGCTGGGACCGAACGACAGGAGCTCACCCGCCGTGGGGATTCGAACCGCCGACCATGCGATCGGCAATTCCTAGGCACTGAGGTTTTACCCACAGCACCACCCACGTCCCGCAGAGCAGCTAACAGCATGTAAATAAGACAATATGCATAATACAACATATAATATGCAAATAAAATAACATTCAACATTCATTAAAATAATATAGAATAATCTTAAATATCAATATTTCAAGATTAAACAGAAATCCACTCTTAACAGCTACAATAAGTGATTTCTAAACTCCAATAAATAAAACAACAGCAAGCCACAGTGCACAACATAATACAATACAAAATGAGAAGCAGAGACTGAAGGGTGGGGCAAGGCAGGTGGAAAGAGGCCTTGCCGGATGCTCTCCCCTCCCAGTTTTTCCTCCAGGCACAGCTTCCTTATGAGAAGCATATATTGAGAAGCAAAGCAGCTAGTAAGCCTGATCTTTATTCAAGGAAGTGTTGCAACAGGGTCTCCACTCACCACACGCGGGAGGGAAGAGAACCCTAAACAATGGTGCGCAGGCCCTTCTATAGATTTTTGAAATTGCCCACCCTGTAGCCCAAGACCACCCCCCAAAACATCATACGTACATCATAGAAGGAGGCGGTCTCCAGCAGAAATCCTGTCTGCCTGGATACCCAATACAGTGGTACCTCGGGTTACATACGCTTCAGGTTACAGCCTCCGCCAACCCAGAAATAGTGCTCCAGGTTAAGAACTTTGCTTCAGGATGAGAACAGAAATCGTGCTCTGGCAGTGCTGCAGCAGCAGGAGGCCCCATTAGCTAAAGTGGTGCTTCAGGTTAAGAACAGTTTCAGGTTAAGTACGGACCTCCGGAACGAATTAAGTACTTAACCCGAGGTACCACTGTAATAGTCACTGATTGCATTAGCTGGGCAGTCTGGCCCTTCTTCCGGCCCCCAGGCCTTAGTTTGTCAACCCATGGTTTACCCCATAGCTGCTGGGTGTTCGAGAATGTGTCTATAGCCTTGCTGTCTGGTGCTGCCTTCTGTGATGTCTTTGCTTCTCCCCCTCCAGCTCTCAGTCTCTTCCTGATGGCCGTGAACATCAAGACGCCGGTGGTGGTGGAGAACATCACTCTCATGTGTCTGCGCATCCTGCAGAAGCTGATCAAGCCCCCGGCTCCAACCAGCAAGAAGAACAAGGTAGCCTTCCCCCTGCAGCCCTTTTTGGGACTCTTGAGCCATTTGGTTCATTGCTGGAATCCTGTTTCCACTTGAGCAAATCTTCCTGGGCAGAATGTGCTTGGGGAGACTCTTGGGGGGAAAACTTTTGTACATATTTTCTGATTTTGGATGTAGGGGTGGCAGAATGGGGGAACCAGAAGACTCCAAGGTGTGTTTTGAGCACAGCTTTTATGAATCGCTGTGCTTGTTATTTAACTGATTTTGGTGTGTGTTTTCTATATTATTTGCTCCATTTTATTCTGTAAGCCAACTTGATTATTGAGTGGGGGTGAGTTGTTTGTTTTTGCAATAGGGTGGGGTATATGCTTCTTTAAAAAGGACTCAGAAGGAAATCTTCCTGTAGCTGGGTGGAAGAGCACATGCTTTGCGGGAAAGGAGGTAACCCAGGTTTGGTCCCTAGAATTTCCAGAGAACTAGTGTGGTGTATTGATAAGAGTGTCAGACTAGAACCTGGGAGACCAGGGTTTCAATCCCACCACTTGGCCACATGAGGTTCACTGGGGGGGCCTCGGCCCAGTCGCTGCTTCTCACAGCCTAGCCTACCTCACAGGGTTGTTGTGAGGATAAAATGGGAGGCTCCCCCTCCCCCCCCAGCTGCTACTGGGCAAGATAGATGGACTTGGCATAACATCAAAATATAAAATCTGGCCAAACTTCACTCTGGTTCTGCACTGCATGTAGGTATAAAGCAGTTGCTAAAACCTATTAGTAATTTAATTATCCTGTGCAGTACGAAACGGCCTTACACAGAGTCAGGCCATTGGTCTGTCTAGCTTAGTAAAATCTACGATGGCTGGCAGTTTCTCTCTAGGGCAGCGGTTCTCAACCTGTGGGTCCCCAGATATTGTTGGACTACAACTCCCATCATCCCTGAGCTCTGGTCTTGCTAGCTAGGGGTGATGGGAGTTGTAGTTCAACAACACCTGGGGACCCACAGGTTGAGAACCGCTGCTCTAGGGTTTCAGGCAGGGTCTGTTCTAGCCCCACCTGGAGATGCCAGGGGTGGAACCCGGGACTTTCTGCATGCGAAACACGGAGCTTTTGTGATGAAAGCATCTGTATCAACACGCTGGTGCAAAGTCCTACTTTACATGGGGATAACCCCACTCTAGATGCAGGAGGTTCTCTGAATATCTGACCTGTAGGTGACTGGTTCTGCTTCAGGCTGTCACAGCCTTTCCTTATTCTTCTTTAGGACACCCCTGTGGACTCCTTGACCACCGTCAAGCCCTACAGCAATGAAATCCACGCTCAGGCCCAACTCTGGCTCAAGAGGGACCCCAAAGCTTCATACGAGGCTTGGAAGAAATGCCTCCCTGCCAGAGGTACGTACTGTGTCCTGCAGAAGTGTGTGTGTGTGTGTGTGAGAGAGAGAGAGAGAGAGAGAGAGCTCAGACTCTTCTGCCCTTTGCACTCAAAGCTTCATAGCATTGGAGAAAAGGTCCAAGGTCATCTAGGTGGACCCGCCCCCCCACATACTGATGCAGAAAGCCCACTACTTTTTAGGACCCTCACCTTGGTTGCCACCCTTTTATGGACATATTTGTGTCGGCATCCGGGGGTCGAAAGCCAGCTGGCTAGCCCCCAGCTGGATCAGCTCCTTCCAGCCATGCCGCTGCGAAGATCCATCGACCTCTGGCTCCGACATACATTAGTGACCCAAGCCTCCCAGACTTGGGCACACTGTACTTAACAGTGTAAACTGCACAACAGATAAGGCTGAGGCTTGTGAATACATACGATGAGCTACGGATTTACTAAACATAAATCAAGACAAAGAAACATGTCGTCTCCTCTTGCTGTCTCCTCGGAGAGAGAGTCAAAGCCAAAGCAATACAGCGGAAGTTCCGCTTACGCCAGCAAACTGTGCTGGAATGTAAACAGATATGTGACACATAACAATCCCATGCGTGCAGCTAAAGGTGGGATGGAAAATCCCAACAACTTGTTCTGCTCTTTAGACGTTGGGAGCATTTGGCCCTCCAGATGTTGCCAAACTCCCATCAGCCCCAGAAAGCATGGCCTGTGGCCAGGGATGATGGGAGTTGCAGTTCAAAAACAACTGAAGCGCCATAAAGTTCCCCACACCTCCTACACCTGTTGCTGCTTAATCCAGACTAATTTCCTTCCCAACGTAACTTCAGTTTGAGATCGGTTCCTACAGCCTCGTGCTGCATTTACGAACCTGAGAGGCCATCCCCGTGAAAAGTTGCCAGCCCTCGGGAAAGTGAAGTTCTTGCCCTGCCCCTGAGCAACAGAGGTAGCTCTTGGTACCCGGTAAGGGGACAGTTCCGCTAACCTCCGCTCGCATCCTTGCCCTCGCTTTAGGCCTCGACGCCAATGGAAAGTCGCCCAGCAGGACGGAGCTTCGCCACCTTTACCTGACGGAAAAGTACACCTGGAAGTGGAAGCAGTTCATGAGCAGGCGGGGGAAGAGGACCTGCCCCCTGGATCTCAAGTTGGGACACAACAATTGGCTGCGGCAGGTATGGAGACCCTCCCCAAAGGCTTGCGCCGTCTGATTAGAGCTGTTTTGCATTCCCTTGGGAATGGCGTGACATTCCTCTGCACTGGATGCAGGCTTTTTATCTCATGGGTATTTTGGGTCGTCGTAAGCTGCCTTCAGACCCAGGTGGTGAAATGTAGGATATGCACTCTTAAAATAGAGAAACCCAAATGCTTTTTACAGGTGTTCCATGTACACTGGGCTGGGGCAACCTCGGGCTCTGGTGCCAAATGTGGATCACTGCAGCCAGTTGTCTCAACCCTGCATGAGATGAGACTCACGAGTGACCCAATTTACCTCTCCCCGGTAGGTCTTGTTTACGCCTGCAACCCAGGCTGCCCGGCAGGCCGCCTGCACCATCGTTGAAGCTCTGGCCACCATCCCCAGCCGGAAGCAGCAAGTCCTCGACCTGCTCACCAGGTACAGTGCCGCAAGCTCCCTCTTCTTGGGGGACCGTAAAGGTAAAGGGACCCCTGACCATTAGGTCCAGTCACGGATGACTCTGGGGCTGCGGCGCTCATCTCGCTTTATTGGCCGAGGGAGCCAGTGTACAGCTTCCGGGTCATGTGGCCAGCATGACTAAGCCGATTCTGGCGAACCAGAGCAGCGCACGGAAACGCCATTTACCTTCCCGCCGGAGTGGTACCTATTTATCTACTTGCACTGGTGTGCTTTCGAACTGCTAGGTTGGCAGGAGCAGGGACTGAGCAACGGGAGCTCACCCCGTCATGGGGATTCGAACCACCAACCTTCTGATTGGCAAGCCCTAGGCTCTGTGGTTTAACCCACAGCACCACCCGCATCCCACTTGGGTGACCATAGGATCATAGAATTGTAGAGTTGGAAGGGGCCATGAGGGCCATCTAGTCCAACCCCCTGCCATGCAGGGATATTTCACCCAAGGCAGGGCTTGAACCCACAATGCTGAGATCAAGAGTCTCATGCTCTAAGGACTTGAGAAGCCCTGCAGGTGCAAGGATCTCCCCACTGCCAGTTAAATAATTTCTGCTCACTTTTGTATCAGTGTTTTGCTTCTCTGTTTGCAAAGAAGTCTGTTCTCTTTTTTTCTATTTCCAACTCGCCAGTGTTTTCTCTGCCTTTCTCTTAGTTACCTGGATGAGTTGAGCATGGCTGGAGAATGTGCAGCAGAGTACCTGGCGCTCTACCAGAAACTCATCAAGCCTGCCCGCTGGAAGGTCTACCTGGCGGCCAGGGGGGTCCTGCCTTACGTTGGCAACCTCATTACAAAGGTAAAGAAAGATTTTCTACCTGGGGCTTGTTGCCAAGAAGTCTGAGAACTGAGAGGTGGGAGGGAAAGCAGTTTGCATCTGCCCAGTGAATTTACGACAGGCGTGAGGTTTGAACAGGGCATTTGGCACTTCCTGATCTAAGCTGTGCTCTGTCACACAAGTGACCTGTGTCAGTTCCCTTCCCTCCCTCCAGTGACAAAACTTACTATCAACATCTAACACCTTGCTTTCAGGATTTGTGCTGGCTGCCAATCTGCTTCTGGGCCAAGTTCAAGGTGTTGGCACTAACATTTAAGGCCCTCTGTAGCTCAGGACCAGTTCCTTAAGAGGTCACCTTATCACTTATACACCCATTGGATCCTTGCAGTCTGTAGGAGAGTTTCTCCTGCAAGTTCCAAAGATCTCAGAAGCCCACACTGTCGTAATTCGGAGCAGGGCTTTTAGTGCGGCTGCCCCTGTTCTGTGGAACAGCATCCCAGCTGAGAGACAACACGCACCCTACTCTATTTGCCCTGTCCAGAAATAATAGAATACATTTTTGTTCTGACAGGCTTTTCCAGCTGAATCAATAAACGGGTCTTTTACTATGAGTGTCCACTCCTTGTCGTTTAAGTCTTTGTTGTTTCTCATCATTTTATATGTGAATCGCCTTGCAATTGTGGTTTAAAAAGTTATTAATAAGCCAGTGTCAATAGTAGAAATGATACACCCCCCACACACATGGTACCTTCATAACCTGCGCCTCTCTGCTTTTAAGGAAATTGCCCGTCTACTTGCCCTGGAGGAGGCCACGCTCAGCACTGACCTGCAGCAGGGATACGCTTTGAAGAGCATCACAGGTGATGTTTGTTGCTCCTTCTCCCATCCCCTCCTTTCTTGACTTGACGTGCCATTTCTCTGTGTGCTGGACATTTGTGCCATTCTCTCTCTCTCTCTCTCTCTCTCTCTCTTCTCGGCGTCCCCACTTTGTAAACTGAGCCTTAATTCCTTGCTTCCCCAGGCCTCCTTTCCTCCTTTGTGGAGGTCGAGTCCATCAAACGACACTTCAAGAGCCGCCTGGTGGGGACCGTGCTGAACGGCTACCTGTGCCTGAGGAAGCTGGTGGTGCAGCGGACCAAGCTGATCGACGAGACCCAGGACATGCTGCTGGAGATGCTGGAGGACATGACGACAGGTGGGGGGGCGCCAGAGGGGGGGGAGCTTGCGAAACTCCAGGGACCAGAGGCTTTTCGTTTCGTTTTGGTTTTATAAAAATATTTGTGCATATTCATGAAAAACATCAGAGGGCTTTAAAACAATTGTGCATAAAAGCTGAAAAATCAGAAACCATGTAAAGAGGTATTCTGCATTGCCTCCATAGACCTGGTGCAATAGAAAAGTTTTCAGCAGATGTTTAAAGGTCAGCACAGAAGCTGAATCTCCAGTGGCAGAGCATTCCACAGGACAGGGCTGGCGGGCCCTAAAGGCTCTGTTCTTGTTGCTGTGAAGTGAGCCTTGCCAACTCAGGGAACGACCAGCGATGCTCCTGCAAATAATATCAGTGACTGAGGTGGGATATAAGGGTTCAGGGCTTTGTCAATTAATACAAGGACCCTGGACCTGGATGAGCAGCCAGTGCAGATGATTTAACGAGGGCGTCACATGCTGTCAGCCAGATTTCCCGTCAGCAGTCTGGCCGCAGCATTCTGCACCAGCTGCAGCTTCTGAACCAAGAGCAGCCCCACACCCAGCGCATTGCAGTAATCCAGCCTCAAGATTAACAATGCATGGATTTACACTAAGGAGATGATTCAGGAAGTCCCCGCGAGACTTGACTCCATTGCTTTTCTCTGCAGGCACAGAATCTGAAACGAAGGCCTTCATGGCAGTGTGCATTGAAACGGCCAAGCGTTACAGCCTCGTTGACTACCGGACACCTGTCTTCATTTTCGAGAGGCTCTGCAGCATTATCTATCCGGTAGGGGAGCTGATCTGTTTCTAGTTGCTAAGGAGGGACAGCTGGACCCAGCCAAAATCCCAGGGGTGCCTCCTTCACCTACGCAAACATCTACCCTACATTTTCTGGGTGGCGCATGGATGTGGCTGGGATCCTCCCACTGCCACAGTAGCGAAGCACGCAATATTGGCACAACTGCAATGGACAATGATGCGGTTTCTAGAAACATAGATTTGCGTATGGTAGCCAGGATAGTCTGCTTCAATAGCTGTCAACCTTCCCCTTTTTTGCGGGAAATTCCCTTATTCCAGCGCCGTTTCCTGCTGCTTCCCACTGCTATCCCGGATTGTTAGATATCCCGTAGACTGTCCCGGGACAGGTGAGGCTGCTGATCCCTTATTTTCAAATCTGAAAGTTTGACAGTTATGTGTTTCCCTAACTCCAGAGAGCTGATGCACAATATTCCTGCAGTGGAAACTTAAATTCCCTGCCCCCCAATATAAATAGGAGGCTTTATTTTTGGAAAATGTCTAAAAGGCAATGGCTCGTGCAAAGATGCAACAGGCAGCCAGCTCCAAGAGTAATTCTGCCCTGTAGCTCATAACTGCACCTATAGAATGATCAATTCCCACCCGATGCACTCCACAGGAACTGTGCTGAGGCAGGACCAGAATGGTAAGTCAAACAGAGATACAACGGACAGCCTCTCCTGTGGTTTTCAATACTTAGACCCTTCCTTTAGGCACAGAGTTTGGGCCATGCTGTCCCTTGCACTACTTTGCATTTTGTCCACTGCCAACTGTGCAGAAGGGACCAGCCAAGTTTCAGGGCGGGAGACACGGGCTCATTTCCCACCCATTGCCATTGTTTCAGGAGGAGAACGAGGTGACGGAGTTCTTTGTCACCCTGGAGAAGGACCCGCAGCAGGAAGACTTCCTCCAGGGGCGGATGCCTGGCAACCCCTACAGCAGCAACGAGCCGGGCATTGGGCCCCTGATGAGGGACATCAAGAACAAGATCTGCCAGGACTGCGACTTGGTGGCCCTGCTGGAGGACGACAGTGGGATGGAGGTGAGGATCGTTGCATAGGGGGGCAGAGCACGGATCAGGAGCCCTCCAGATCTTGCCAGGGAGCTCGGAGGGCCTCATAAGAAAAGAGCCGAAAGGCCTCATTCAACTCCTGGAGCTGATGCTCCCCACTTTGCATGCCCACTGATCCTTTTTAAACTGGAGTTGCCAGTTTTGAACCGGGACCTTCTGCATCCAAAGCATATGTTCTTCTGCTGAGCAATGGGCACTCAAATGTTCCAGATGTCTAGGCATGAGCACTCTTCAAAAGTAGTGTTGGAAGGACCACCAGTATGCATTTTACCCAAAGTAAGTTGCTGTTTTCATGTTTTCTTTCTTTCAGCTCTTGGTGAACAACAAGATCATCAGCCTTGACCTCCCGGTGGCCGAGGTGTACAAGAAAGTCTGGTGCCCAACCAATGAGGTATGGCTCTCGACACACACACACACAATGCACAATCCTGTGGGGCTTTTATTGTGTCTTACGACCTCCTCTGGCTGCAAGTTGTTCATTGCCTCTGAAAAATAGTGACTTGGGATGGGATACAAAGCTCCAACCTCTGTCAACAGCCCCAAAGGGGCTTTGCTTGTTCCATGTGTGCAGGGATCCTTTTGCTGGACCCCCCCTTCTCAAGAGGCTTCTCTCTCTCTCTCTCTCTCTCTCTCTCTCTCTCTCTCTCTCTCTCTCCCCCCCTCTCTCTCTCCTAGAGGAGTGGGTCATGAAATCTGTGTTCGCCTGCTAATCTCCTTCCCTCTCTGCTTTAGGCCAGTGTGTACAGCCCCTGGGCCACTGTGTCCCATCTGCATTTCAAAGAACACTGGCACTCCAGAATTATTATTTAATTCTTCTCACTACCACTGGTTCTCCAGTATCTTGATCCTGATGAGCAGGCCTCGTTCCTCTTTACAACCGAAGCCTGGGCTGGCATTGAGGCTACTTGCCCCCACCCAGATGCCAGCCAGACTTCGTTTCCAGACAGAAATTAGCCGCTGCCAGGATGCACCTTATATGTGTAGAAGGATTTGTGGATCTGTGGGACAGTTGCATTGCAGTGGGGAAGGGCTGGGGAAGGCTGCATCCAGCCAAAAGAATACCTAGCAGGTGATTGCTGGTGTCTAAGAGGGCTGATAATATTTTGATGATCACAGATCCAAATTAGGAAGTCAATATTTCCAGTTGACACATCAGATGAGTGGACCTGGCTTTGACCAGCCAGGTCAGAATCGCAGCATGAAATCACGAAGCGATGGAACTTCTTTATGTAGTATATGAGAACGGTGATGCATGGAGACGGAAAAGGGCCGTGGGTTGATATATGTGCTCGCAGAAATGCAAAACGCTCAGGACATTTTTGAAGGGAAGGGAACTTGATTCCCTCCCCCTGCAAAAGGGGAGTTGGGGGCTGGGGTGGAAATCCAGCATTTGATGTCTTTGCTTTGACTATCAGTGCCAAACTTTGGGTATTATCCTCCAGAAAGCCTCTAGGAATGAATATGTTAAAATACCCCTGCCTTGTCATCCGAGTTCAAAAGAACTCATGTTTGTCGAGAAGCAGTTGGGAGATTAATGCATTCAGATGCATGGATCCGAATGGCCCTGTGTTTCCAACAGACTGACAGTTCCTGAATAGAGAGACCTGCATTTCAGAATTTAATATGAGTCTAGGTTTTCCACCGTGTGTGTGTGTGTGTGTGCGTGTGTGTGTGTGCGCGTGTGTGTGATGAATATTTCACAGATTGCTCTTAGCATTTCCCTCTCTCCAGCCTTTCATCCTCTCTTCCTTACGGGGCCTTTTGTCAAGTTCCACTTTGTGTATTTGTGTATCCACACACACACCCCGGTCATTATTACAAATTAATGCATTAATATGCCCCTTCCATGGCAAAATGGCAACTGACTTGTTTGTTGGGGGAAAGTCGGTGACCTTTTCGTAGTAAAATTATGCTGGATGGAGAAAAGTCACTGGGAACTTGCTTTCACCCTGTTGGTTTCATGTATTTGGCTATTGAGTCTTTGGTGACACCACCACCCCCCTCCGGTCCTCGCCACGTGCCAGAATTTAAGCTGCGATGTCCCCCCAAGTCAGTAGATAATGGAGAAATGCTGTAATTCTTTGTTTTAAGAATATGGCTTTCGGCATTGCTGGTAACCGGCTCTTGCCATCCCGCAAGCATGTTTAAGGCTTGTCCTGAAAGTTGCCATGAGAAGAAAACAAACCTGATCCTTACTCAAGAGGCCGAAAGGAGACGAGGGTCCGTTAAAGACGTGGCTCCGGGAGCTTCGTTTTAAAAATGCATTTCATTTAATTAATATGTACAGTGCCTCATAATGTAAAATCAGCTTCGCTTGTAGGGTTGCCATATTCCCCAAAGTGAATATCTGGACAGAGTTGTTGAGCTCTCCTCCAAAAATTCATTTTAGGGCTTTTATTGGATTTTTAAAATGATTTTTTTAAAAAATGAAAAAAGCGCCCTACTTTCCCTGGACATTTTGCCGATTCAGCAAAAATGGGCCCACACGCCATTTTCCTGCCTGATTCCTGGATGTGCGCCAGAAAACCCGGACGTATGACAGCCCTATTCTCTGGGCCTCTCCCGAGCACTTAGCACCTTAAAGCATTTGGCCACACAGCAAGCAGACTGGAGCTTGCCCTTGCTTGGAGGTGCAAGAGTGAGAAATTTTATTTGGGTCTTGGTGCAGGTGAAAACTATACCAAAGTGTGTACAGCAAAAATGTCTTCGTTTTTCTTTCCTCTTCCCTCCCCCCCAAATGCACCTTGGATCTAAGGGTTCCTAGCTGTGATATGGGAACCATTGGTGGTGTGGTTAGAATATCTGCCCAGGGCCTGGGAGAGACCAGGGTTCGAATCCCTGCTTGGCTGTGAAGCTCAGTGGGTGTGACCTTTGGGGGTCAGGCACTTCCTTCTCTGGGTCACAGGGTTGCTGTGGGGATTAACGGAGAAGAAGGGGAGACGCATGCACTCCTTGTAGACAAAGGCGCACTATAAATGCAGTCAGTCACTCAATAATAAATATGCAACCATCCTAGCAAGGCTCTCGGAGAGTCTGAGAGTTTGGACCCTGGGCAAGAACCTGGAAGCTGTGCCAAAAGAAAAATGAATTGGTATTGATTTATGTTGTTGTTGTTTAGTCGTTTAGTCGTGTCCGACTCTTCATGACCCCATGGACCAGAGCACGCCAGGCACTCCTGTCTTCCACTGCCTCCCGCAGTTTGGTCAAACTCATGCTGGTAGCTTCAAGAACACTGTCCAACCATCTCGTCCTCTGTCATCCCCTTCTCCTTGTGCCCTCCATCTTTCCCAACATCAGGGTCTTTTCCAGGGAGTCTTCTCTTCTCATGAGGTGGCCAAAGTCTTGGAGCCTCAGCTTCAGGATCTGTCCTTCCAGTGAGCACTCAGGGCTGATTTCCTTCAGAATGGAGTGGTTTGATCTTCTTGCAGTCCATGGGACTCTCAAGAGTCTCCTCCAGCACCATAATTCAAAAGCATCAATTCTTCGGCGATCAGCCTTCTTTATGGTCCAGCTCTCACTTCCATACATCACTACTGGGGAAACCATGGCTTTAACTATACGGACCTACATTTTAGTAAAATTTCGTATTAATGGCAACGTTTCCATATGTAACTGCATTTGCGTAATATTTCGGTTGCGCTATCTGTCGTGGCTTTGGGTTTTTCGTACGTTGCTCGCAGATGATTTTTCAATATATGAACCGGTCTAGAAATCAAATAACCAGCCATTCATGCAACGAAAGCTTGGGAGCCAGCCCCGCTCCAGATCCCTTTTCCAGGCTGTGCGTGACCGTCGCCTGTTGCGTCTCTGCCTGCGTGGCTTCTCAGGATTCCCGGCTGCCCTGCTGAAAAGGCCGGAGAGAGGTTTTGTCAGCGTTGCTGTCAGCGCCTGAGCAGCTTTCATCTTCTTCCCCTTTGTGACGGCCTCCTCCGCCTCCCCCCCCCCCCGCTTTCCTCCTCCTGCAGCTCCTTCTCTGGTTCCCTAGGAAATAGACAGGCTCACAAGGAGCTAACCTCGGGGCTGCATTTGTTTCCCTTGTCTCTCTTTCACCCGCTTTCCCTTTGTTCGTCTGCCATTTTACCAGAGCCCCCCGCGGTGCTAATTGCGGGTCTCTGGCACGGCCTTTGAGCCGATCTTCCCCCGAGGGTTTTCCCCGGCGCTTTCCGGAATCTTCTCTGACATTAAGCGCTGCTTATTCCACATTAGGCTTAGCTGCAGACTTCTTGACAGGTCCTCTTCTCTCCCTCTCTGCACCCCCCCAGTATCCCCCCCCACCCCAAATAAGGCCTCCTTCTCCCAAAGCTGGGATCCCAAATATACACCCCCTCCTTCCCTTTCTTCCCTGCTCTGTATTCAAACTTAAAACAGCATTAAAGTTCAGAAAGGGAGAGGGAGACAAACAGCCAAGGCTTCTGGCACGAAACAAGCTTCCTCCCCACAGGGAAAGTTGTAACAAGTCCCTTCTCTGCTTAGCCACTCTCCTAATACCCTGTTCAACTTAAAAGCTTATTAAACTGTCACTCTCTCTTCCTCTCTCTCTCTCACACCCCCCCTTCCATCCTCTTCACGTCAGCGAGGGAGATTTGCGTCTATTTAAAAAAAAGAAAAGCCAATCAAATTAACATATCTTCTCATTCCGTATATTTTATTCCAGCCTCCCTGTTTGCGAGCATGTATCCCGAATGTTATATAGATACCGGTTTTAAGGGCAAAATATGGTGGAGTTAAAGGCTGGTTACGGCAGGGACTTCCAGGGCAGCTGCTGAAAAGCTACACCTGTACATGTGAAGCTCCTTTTATTCTTCCAGCATGATGGTACCTACACCTTAGGAACTCCCTGCCTCTTGATGCCACCCAGGTGCCTTCACTGTGCCCACCAAAAATATTTTTGCTTGGGCAAACACTCAGGCATGAAGAATGATGTGCATTCTAATGTAGCTTTTAGCTTATTGTTCATTATTTTGTGACAGTTTTCAATAACTGCTTTTACTGATAATTTCATTTTTGGGGTCTGTTTGTAAATTGCTTTGAGTTTCGTTTTGCTTTTTACAAGCAAGTGGTACATCCATTTTATGAAATACAGTCGTACCTTGGAAGTCGAACGGAATCCATTCCGGAAGTCTGTTCAACTTCCAAAATTTTCAGAAACCAAAGAGCGGTTTCTGATTGGCTGCAGGAGCTTCCTGCAGCCAATTGAAAGCCCCGTCGGACGTTCGGCTTCCAAGAATAGTTCGCAAATCAGAACACTCACTTCCGGGATTGCAGCGTTCAGGAGCCGAAACCTTCGTGAACTAAGCAGTTTGCAAACCAAGGTACGACTGTAAATCTGTTTCTGGGGAGTCGGGCCTTTGACCCGTCAAGCTGAGTACTGTCTACCCTGACTGGCAGCAACCCTCCAAGGAAGCGTTTCTCCTGCTTGCTCTCCCTCTGCAGCTCTCTCTAGCTAACTAGATATCCCAGGGTTTGGCCTGAGGCTGTAAAGAGGCAAGACTACTCAGGCTTCCCTAGGCATGAATTAACCCTGCTGCCACCCCACATCTTGTTTCATTGCGGAGTGGGTCATAATCCTCCTTTTCTTTTGCCGTGCCCCTTTCCCCTCACTGAGAACAAGCAGGAGGAGGGGAAGGAACTGCACTTTTGTTTCTCTGCACTTATTTATTCAGAGGAGTGCTGGATCCAAGAGCTCCCTAAGGCATGTACATAATAAAGTTGTAGGCGCCTCCTGGCAGAGACCCTAAAAAGGTCTGCGTTAGGGAGGCTCACAGCTGGCCGCTGGCTCCCTTCGGAGACTCTTCAGAGTGTAGCCCAGAACTTTGACTATCCTGATGCTACTGACAGCCCCACCCACTGCCTTTTCCTGTGGGGTTAGCTCAGCCCTGGTTAAAAGGGGCTGTCCATCTAAGGCTTCTCTGGGGCTCGGCAAAGACTCCACTGTGGTTCCTTCCGGCTTCTTTCTCCGCAGGGGGAGCCCATGAGGATCATTTACCGCATGCGAGGCTTACTGGGCGACGCGACGGAAGAGTTCATTGAGTCGTTGGACTCCACTACAGGTACGGCACTTGCTTCTCCCTCGTTGGAGGGGACCACCCAGAAGTCTTCAGCTGTGGGGTCACAGCAGTTTGGCCAAAGACCTCCTGGCAGTGGGAGCTCTGTGGGGCTGAGGTTGCCTCCCTTGGATAAAGTCACTTTTGCAGTCTAACTGCTTTGAACACCTCTGACCTGGCACTGGTCTCAACAGTCCTGGGTTGCATCCAGCCAAGTTCTACTCAGAACAGATCCATTGACGTGGATGGAACCGTAAGTTAAGTCATGTCTGTTAGCCTCAATTGATCTACTCTGAGTAGGACTTACATTGGATAGAATGCAGCAAACCTTTGGGGGAATTGAGTGGTAACCAATCTGTGCATCAGTCACCCCTCCCTGGGAGGGAATTACCTGTGCAGAAGATCCATTGACTTCAGGTGTGGATTACCTTCTCCCCCACCCCCAATGTTCCTGAACTCCAAACTCACCCAGTGAAGCTGAATGGTGGAAGATTTAGGTTAGACAAAAGAAAGTACATCTTCATTCAGTGCCTGGTTAAACTATGGAACTCACTTCCACAGGAGGCAGTGATGGGCAACCAACTTGGATAGCTTTAGAAGGAGATGGGGCAAATGCACGGGAGGATAAGGCTTATCAGTGGCTTCTAGGCACTGTAAAGGCTTTGCTTTCAAATACCAGTTGCTGGAAACTGCAAGAGGAGAGAATTGCTTGTGAGTTTCCCATAATGGACATCTGGCTGGCCACTGTGAAAACAGGATTCTGGGCTAGGTGGGCCCCATTGGGCCTTGTCCAGCAAGCCAGGACTTAATTTGCATCAGTCCTGGCAAGCATCCCTGGCCAGGGATGATGGGAGTTGCAGCTCAGCCATCTCCAAATGGTTTCCCGCACCTGTTTAGCTGCTCTTTGGTGGAAGGGGAAAACGTGGCCTGGCGCTGTCCCCCTTTTAGTCCTCCCCCCGCAGTGGCTGGCGTGTGCTTCCTCCCAGCTTTGTTGATGCCATTGCCTCTCTCCTGTCAGCCTCTTTCTTTTCCACAGATGAAGAGGAGGATGAGGAAGAAGTGTACAAAATGGCGGGCGTGATGGCACAGTGCGGGGGGCTGGGCTGCATGCTGAACCGCTTGACCGGCATCAAGGATTTCAAGCAAGGCCGACACCTCCTGACGGTGAGTCTCTCCCCCCCCCCATCGCTCCCTCTTTCTGTGTGTATCTGTGCCCCTTTTCAGGTTCATCGACAAAGGACTGAATGGGAGAACCATTCAACAAGGTTTCCCAAGGTCATCTTTTCGGCCATGGTGAGAACAGGGCGCTGGACCAGATGGGCAATTGGCCTGATTCAGCAGGCTCTTCTTAGGTCCTTGTATTCTTTTGCTCACAAGAGTGCTCCCCCCAATTTTCTTTATTATTTACTTATTCGTAACAATTACATAAAAAGGGATGCGGGTGGCGCTGTGGGTTAAACCACAGAGCCTAGGACTTGCCGATCAGAAGGTTGGCGGTTTGAATCCCCGCGACGGGGTGAGCTCCCATTGCTCAGTCCCTGCTCCTGCCAATCTAGCAGTTTGAAAGCATGTCAAGGTGCAAGTAGATAAATAGGTACCGCTCTGGCGGGAAGGTAAACGGCGTTTCCGTGCGCTGCTCTGGTTTGCCAGAAGCGGCTTAGTCATGCTGGCCACATGACCCAGAAGCTGTACACTGGCTCCCTCGGCCAATAAAGCGAGATGAGCGCCGCAACCCCAGAGTTGGCCACGAGGGAGCCGGCATACAGCTTCCGGGTCATGTGGTCAGCATGAATAAGCCACTTCTGGTGAACCAGAGCAGTGCACGGAAACGCTGTTTACCTTCCCGCCGGAGCGGTACCTATTTTATCTACTTGTACTTTGATGTGCTTTCGAACTGCTAGGTTGGCAGGAGCAGGGACCGAGCAACGGGAGCTCACCCCGTCACGGGGATTCGAACCGCCGACCTTCTGATCGGCGAGTCCTAGGCTCTGTGGTTTAACCCACAGCGGCACCCGCGTCCCATAGGATGGTATATAAATTCAATAAATAACAACAACAACAACCTGATGCCACAAGCCAGGACGGTGATGATGAGGGGCACGACTTTGCCTTGGCTGGCATTGCCTGCAGTTCCTCCCCTTGACCAGAAGGTGGTGCAGGGAGCCAGTGCCTGATCTCCAGGGCTCCCAGCAATGAGAACCCAGAGCACTCAAGAGATGCAAGCGAGCCAGGGGGGCACAAAGTGAGGAGCGGGTTCCTGCATTGGGGTTGATGCTGGTCCTAAAATTTGTGACGGCGACTTCTCACCTCTCCCCCTCCACACAGGTGCTGCTGAAACTCTTCAGCTACTGTGTCAAAGTGAAGGTTAACCGCCAGCAGTTGGTGAAGCTGGAGATGAACACACTCAACGTCATGCTGGGGACCCTCAACCTGGTAAGGCAAAGCCTCCTGCCATCGGGAGATGGGGGAAAATACGGGGTGGCTGGGCTCCCTCTCTGTTCCCGGAGCCGCCTTCCCACTCCCTGGCCACATCAAGAGCGGTTTCCGTAATTGTTCAGCCACGCTGCCCTCCCTTACCTGTGTGTTACGCCACGCTGGCCTGGGAGGGGGAGGCTGGCACCAGTTGGGCGGCTTCTTGGAGGGTTGGGGCATGGGCTGCTGTGACATTTGTCGCCACCCTTCTCGTCAGGCTCTCGTGGCCGAGCAGGAGAGCAAAGACAGCGGAGGGGCAGCTGTGGCCGAGCAGGTGCTCAGCATCATGGAGATCATCCTAGATGAGTCCAACGCGGAGCCACTAAGTGAGGACAAGGTGAGTGTTTGCACGTGGGAGGAGTGGGGGCGAGGGGGAGGGTTGCGGTTTCTGCATCCAGGGAGCAGATTTCATCCCTCCCCTCCCTTGAACCTCTTCCCTGTTGTTCTGGTTTTGTATGCTCCTTGGTGGCAGAGGCCTGCCTGCATAGCAGTATTTGCTTGTATTTTGCCTGTCTCTCTTTAGGAAACTCTTGAATCGCCAGAGACACAGGTGGCATTGCCCAAATCGGGGATAGAGAGCCAGTGGTCCTCCAGATGTTTTTGGGCTGCAGTTCTCATCATCCCTGGGCTGCTGGGATTTGGGGTCCCAAGAACATCTGGAGGGTCACAGCTGGCTCCCCACTCCTGGTCTAAATAACAATTTCTTCATGGCTCTCTTGAGCAGCATACAGAGACAGGTGGAATTAGCACTGTTGTGGGCAGCTGTGGGTTGGAGTCGAGGGAAATTCCCGCAGGTGCCCAGGGGTCCCCATAGTCCACAGGATCCAGAAAGCTGTTCCGGGACAAGCAGGAGGTGCAAATTACAAATAAAATTTCAAGATGTGTTTGTACCAGGACCCTTCCATTGCAATCTCTCATGCCCTCCCTGCCGCACCTCTCCATTCCAAAACCTCTTATTAATCCACTATCAGTTCCATTATTATTATTCCTCTGTTGGGGATCACTAATAGCTGAGAGCTGCTCCTGTCTTTCTGGGCTGGGGGTTAAGAGGGGATCTGACCCTGAGGGGGTTTTAATGGCAGTCGCAGGAAGTCTGGCATCCGTCGGCCTTCGGGTAGATTGACAGAGCTGTTCTGTTATTGGCCTCCTGGGAAAGAGCTTAAGAGTGCCATTTCTCCAATGCCTGGAGGTTACTTTGTGGTGCCAGAAAACTGCTTGTGTTCCTCCCACGAGGACGTATGTTTAGGAAACGATGGAAGGATCTGCGGTGGAGAGCTTTTTCATTGACCCTGCGTGAGTGCCTGCTCTCAGGGTTACTTCCAAAGGGGATCCTGTTGTGTCTCTGCATCATCTGTAATCGGACCCTATAGTCACTCCCTTGAGGAGGCGATGCAGCTGCCTCTCTGTGTTGCCCTTCAAAGGGGGGTCTGGAAATACACTGGTTCTTCTAGCCAAATAAAAACATACAGCATCATGCAAAGTGATAAGATTTATTGCAGTCTGCAGAAAGCATAAAATGGCCCAGAAGCATTCTCCAAATTCTGGACCCAGGGCAATAGGTTACAAAGACACTTTATAATATTTTCCCATCCATGATTCCCTCGTGCCCAGTCCTTTCCAAGGCTCCAATTGGTCATCTGAGCACATGGACAGCTCATGAACACCTCATGCTTTTCATTTTCTAAGAAATATGCTTTTACCTACTATACAATATCATAACCACACATTGCTTTAAAACAAAGGTATAAATCCACCCATTGTTCCGTCTCCTGCAAAATGTTGCATTTTTAGTACTCTATTACATGAAGCGTGGAGCGTCTAGTCTTTTCAAGGCCACCTCACCTCACTGTTATGTGAAATTGATTAAGACTGAGAGGCCCAGCAGAGATAGAAATAGAGTTTATAATTCATTTAATGGGGCTGCAGGAAGGAAAAAAGAAAATAGTTTTCCCTTTGGAGGTGAGAAACAAGTGAAACTTATTTCTCAATTCTACACACGAGGACAGCATTTCGATAAGTGTGAGGAGCAATTACATTAGACCTAAGTATAAAGACAAACACATCTCTGTTTTCTTTCTTTTTTTTAAGATATTTATTAAAATTTTCCAGATTATTACAATAAAAAAGAGATAACAAAAAATAAAAAAGAAAACAAGAACAATCACAAAAAATAGAAAAATACCAAAAAAGAAAAATTTAAAAACACATAAAGTTCATCATACCTATTTTTCATTAACATACTTCCCACATCTCTGTTTTCTTTCACTATTAATTAGCGAGCGAACGTGACTTCAGGCTAGTTGACCTTCTTGCAATCTTTCAACACCTGGCAATATTAGAATCATTTTGCAAAGCAAGCCAGCTTCTTATATGTGGGAAGAAACATAGAGCTTATATTTACAATAAAAAGTAAAAAAAGCATGAAGAAACAAGGGTTCATTGGGGCTACACTGGAAGGAGGCTAGCCAACCTTTAGATAAATGAGAGCGATTGGAAGACGTGTTCAGAACACAGAGGTCCAATAGTTCTTGACCTTCCCTTTGACCATACTAGCACGGTCAGTAGCAGGGGTTAGAAACTAGAAGTTCCCTGGGTCGGAGCTGACCCTCTGGAGCAGGCACACTTATGGCATAGCGGGGTTGAGCCATGGACCCACCCCTCCCTTCTCAGAGTTAGCCCCAAGGGGATATTGCTGGCTGACCAGGGTCTTCAGGTCACAATAGCTGGGCCTGACCAGCCTCTGACCCTCTTCAGCAGCACTCAAGGGGGTTGGACTGTATCTTGCCATGAGCTGAAGGACATCCAAGAACTCCCTAGCGAGGCTGGAGGTTTGGCTCCCCCCCCCCAAAAAAAAGGATGCCGTAGAGATACTAGGCCTTCTCTTGTTGCCTGCCTAAATGGAATTTTTTTCTTTTCAGCCTGCTGTGTTCATTGGAACACGTGCTTTGTTGCTAATAAATTGGTTTCAGGGAGTGTTTCTTACAGAGACTTGATGGTGAATCATCCAAATGAATCCAGGACAGGACAAAAAGCCTAAGAGAGTTGGCTTTGCCGGATCAGGGAGTGGTCAGGGGGGTTATCGGACGGGAAAGCTAGGTGTTGTCCTAAAGGCGTTGAGTATAGAGGGAGAGCAGCAGAAACAGAGAAAGAGGGAATTTGCAGAGAGCAGGGAGGTAGAGAGATTTCGGGGGGCAGATTTGAGAAGCTGCCCTGTAAATGAGGTGTGGGGCAGGGAGAAGGGTGTCCCAAGGCAGGTAGACTCCGGGTGTCTTGACTGACGGGCCATTTCCCCCCTCCGCAGGGCAACCTCCTCCTCACGGGAGACAAGGACCAGCTGGTGATGCTGCTGGACCAGATCAACAGCACCTTCGTCCGCTCCAACCCTAGCGTCCTGCAGGGCCTGCTCCGCATCATCCCTTACCTGTCCTTTGGGGAGATGGAGAAGATGCAGATCCTGGTTGATCGCTTCAAGCCCTACTGCAGCTTCGACAAGTATGCCTCCCTGGGAACCCTCAATCGAACTTTCCTGCCCTCTCTTGTTCCTCGAGTTTTTAAGTGTGCAAAATAAATTGGGGTTTGCAAGCGCTCTGCTTAATTTCTGGTTCCAGGCTGGCCTCAAAGCTCCCAAGACTCTGCGCAGCCTAGCACAGAATCCCCCAACCGGGTGCCCTTCAGATATTTTGGACTATGCCATCCAGGCTGGGGTGGGGGCATTGTAGCCCCAGACTCTGAAGGGGCACCAGGCTGGTCTTAAACAGTTGGGTTGTGTACAGGAGTCTCTGTATCTTACACAAAAAAGGTGTGTTTTATGCATTATACAAAGATGTGCTTAATTTTGACTTCCTCTGCTTGCCGTTGAGGGTGGGCAAGGGCATTGAAGCCCCTCCCCACAGCCGCTGGATATCTGTGCATAATTTCAAGCTTAGCTTCACCCTCTTGAGAACTAGAAACTTGGCACCCCTCCTTTTTGACAAAAGCTAATGCTCTCATGAGTCTGAATGATTGCACCAGTTGTATCACTATGGTTCTCCAGTGTCCTTTTGTTGTGCTTTTAATGTGCATTTCGTGGGTATTGCTACAATTAATGCTAGAAAACAGTGGGCAAAAGTCTATTTCAATTTCTATTAATATTTTACTCACTTTGAGTTGCTTTGGGTTGCCTCTCGGACCAACAAGTAGCATAGAAATAAAAAGGGACCAGAGTTCTTTTTACAAGCTCAGCTCTGCAAAAAGCAGCCCCAGAGGCTAGAATCAGAGGGTGCAGATGGTTTGTGACTTAGCTTTATTTACAGCGGAGAATCTGAGCTCGGATTGGCCCCCTGACAGCCTTTGTGAGTCCCTTGCCTCTTTTCTCCTCCAGGTACGATGAGGAGCACAGCGGGGATGACAAGGTCTTCCTGGACTGTTTCTGCAAAATAGCAGCTGGCATCAAGAACAACACTAATGGGCACCTCCTGAAAGACCTCATCCTCCAGAGGGGGATCACGCAGAACGCCCTCGACTACATGAAGAAGCACATCCCCAGTGCCAAGAAGTGAGTCTCGTGCGGAAGGATGGAGGCGATTTGTGGGTGGCAGTTCACTGGGACGAGACTTCTTTGCGTTGGGGCATTGCCCTTCCCTTGGGGGTGGCCTGAGAGTTCTGGATAAGGCAGCACTAAAGGTTACCTGGGCCCTTAACAGCTTCCTGAACCCTTGACACTCTGTGCTGGCTCCCAGGGAAGCAACTGCAGGTTTCAGTCTCACCTGCCACCCCTGGCCAAATCATTTTCTCGGGGTGTTTGGAGCTCAGCCACATGAAGCATGATTTCAGGCAAAAGGACTCCACTGTGGAAATTGAGGTGGTTCATTCTTTTTGGGAGTGTCTGAATTGCCTTAATTTGGGGAGTGGGTGGGGAGAGCTGCCTTTGTAGCATGAGTGTGTGAGCTACACAGCGGGACTGGGGTGGAGTAATCCAAGTCTTGATGCTGATATTGACAGCTGCTTTTCAAACGCTTTCTCTTTTCCAATCTTCTCTCCGCAGTTTGGATGCCGATGTGTGGAAGAAATTCCTCTCCCGGCCGGCCCTTCCTTTCATCCTCCGGCTGCTCCGAGGTCTCGCCACGCAGCACCCCCCAACACAGGTGAAAGAGATGTCTTCTACACCCAACCCCCGGCCCATGAGTCTAATCTGGTCTCCATGTACATCAGGTTTAGGCATGTACATGGTGCCTGATCCTAGGGGCTGATTCCAGGCAAAGCTGCCTTCTCCTAAGTGTGAGACAAAGGCAAAGGGCTCTTTAAGCCCAGCCCCTAAGGAGGCATTTTGGACCTCAGGTGTGTGTGTGTGTGTGTTGCTTGTGCCTAGGGTGGGAATGATCCAGTAATAATGGAAGGGCAGAAGGCAAACATCCCAAAGTGTGCTCCAGAACAGTGGTTCCCAAATGGTGGTCCACGAAAGTCATTCGGATGCATTGCAGTGTGTCTTGGAATTCTAATTGTGATACAGTAAGATTGTATTGCAGCGGGCTGGTCTCTGGGACCCTTCCAATTCTGTGATTCTAGCAATACAGTATATATGAAATAAAAGCAGCAACAGTGCAATTAAACATCACACAGCTGCTAGTGCAGCACACTGCAGTTACGACAACAGGCAGAAGAAAACATTTGTCTGGTCCGCCAAGATCCTCAGCAGTTTTCAGGTGGTCTAGGGCTGGGTGGGGTGTAGAGAAGTTTGGGAACTTCTGCCTTAGAATGGTCTTCTTCCAGTAAAGGAGATGCTCTTGAAGAAGAGTGATACGGTTTTGAAAGGGGAAAATTTGAAGTGTTCCATTGGTGCTCCTTCAAGGTGTGGCAGGGGCTTCTGCTGCATAAGTGTCTCTCTTGGCTGGTGTAACTGGAACGCTCTGTATGTCATACACAAACTTACGCCAATTTCATCGATCCATTACTTGGTTGCTTAAAATTCACTTTGCTCTTGAACTTCAGTGGTGTTAATTGGATGGTATCCCTGGAGGTCTGGGTGCCTTTTTGTACTATACTGTGCTCGAAAGACGGACAATTTTTTAAGAGCAAAGCTGTATCTGGTGTAGAGGGGGGGAAGAGCACAGATTTCTTTTTCAGGTTCCACAGCTCAGGGCCAGGCTGACTCATCCTCCTGTCCTCTTTGCCCACTGCCTTAATGTCTGCTCCCCGAACAGGTGCTCATTGGGACCGACTCGATCACGAACCTGCACAAGCTGGAGCAAGTCTCCAGCGACGAAGGGATTGGGACGCTGGCCGAGAATCTCCTGGAGGCCCTGCGGGAGCACCCAGAGGTGAACAAGAAGATTGACGCCGCCCGGAGAGAGACACGAGCGGAGAAGAAGCGCATGGCCATGGCGATGCGCCAGAAAGCGTTGGGCACCCTTGGCATGACGGTAAGAGCATAAGCAGAGCATCCTGTTCTCACAATGACCAGCCAGATGCCACGATAGGGAGCTGGTATTCAGAAACATTACTGCCTCCTACTTTGGAGGCCAAGCATAGCCATTGTGGCTAACAGCCATCCGAAGCCCTCTCCTTTGTCTAATCCTCTCTTGAAGCCATTTAAGTTGGTGGCCATCACTGTCTCCTGTGGAAGAGAGTTCCACAGTCTAACTCTGCACAGCATGAAGAAGTCCTTTCTTTAATCTATCTGTGCTGGTCCTGGGGGGAGGTTACTGTGAGGCGTGGTCAGAGTCCGGTCCTGGGTTGAGGGTCTGGAGACTGTCCACCAAGGGCGAAGCGGGGTCCAAAGCGAGGAGCCGGGAAAGGTCGGGAACTCTGGAAGAATAGGGCTGGGTGCTGGCAGAAACAGGTTTCCAACGATGTTGCTCCCGCAACCTGGGACTGGGCTGACTGGCCTTTATTTCCTCTGAGGCCAGGGGCAGTCCCGGCCCACAGGTGACCCGCCTCTCCTGGCCTTAAGGCGAGCACTCCTCCTGAGAGAACCCAGTTCCCTCCGCCTCTCTTCCCTGAGCCTCTGCAGCTCAGGAGAGGCTGGAGGGTTACTGGACCCAGGGGGAGGCTCACCTTCCCCTGACAGGGCTGGGAGAGGCGCACCTGTAGGCACTGTGTCTTCAATCACCTCCGGAGCCAGAGTGGATTCATCTGGTGTCTTGCTCTTGAGGATCCAGCACAGGTGTAGGCGCTTCAGATTCCAGGCCCTGCCCCGGCTCAGCCGGCCCTGGAGGCGGGGACTCCTGTGCAGGCTGGGATTCCTCTGGTTCAGCCTCTGAATCAGATTCCCAGGCCATCACACTGTCCTGAGTCTTCCAATGTTCAGCTCCATTGGATGTCCACGAGTTCTAGCAATGGCTGGCTCTTCGGGTGGTGCCATTTAATCCAGCTGGACCAGTGGCTGTTCAGGTCCCACTTGTTAGGGGAGATTTAAGCGGAGAGGCAGGAGGGCAACCCAGTTCTAGCCAAGGGAAACTGCAGTTGTTTTATCACGGCCATTGCAGCAACCATAAGGTCAAGGACACATTTTCCAATGCGAAACTTTCCATGCCTTGTGATGGCCCCCTTCCTCCAACCCACACGACCAGTTTTAATCCCCCCCCCCAAAAAAACCCGGCTTTTCTCCTCGACAACCTTGCTGTGCTGGATCTTTCAGACCAACGAGAAGGGCCAGGTGGTGACAAAGACAGCGCTGCTGAAGCAGATGGAGGAGCTGATCGAGGAGCCGGGCCTCACCTGTTGCATCTGCAGGGAGGGCTACAAGTTCCAGGTAGGCCTTGGGGGTGAAGTGGGGAGTCAGAGCTTGGCAATTTCACCCAGTCACGCTGTTTCATGCATATGCATATGTCTGCATATGCACATTTCATTGCAGCCATGTTTCCAAGGTGCTGGGCAGCTGAGCGACATCCATAGTCGTGCAGGTCTACACTGAATTGCTGGGTGTTGGACCAGATGACCCTTTGGGGCCATTCCAAGTCTACAATTCTGTGACTCTCTACCAGAGATTCCCAAACTCATTTTTCCTTTTCAGAGGGGGGAAAAAAATCTCATTGCCCCCCTAGAAATCTGCCTTCTTTAAGTTAACAAACAGAAAGATGCGGTGACAAATTTGCGTTCTTTTATGTATCTCTATTTCTACCTATGTCCTACAACATAGTAAAGAAAGATGTTGTTGTAGATAAGACATGCTGAAGCTTGAAATTCTCAAATTGTTTATTAAAATCAACTATGGTGACATTCACATCACACACAGAATATTTAGATAACAAAGGATAATATTAAAATGAAAATTACAAATAACATTTAAAATGATCCTAGTGAGAAAGATGAACCAGGGGTGGATCTAGACACAGGTTAAAAACACTATAAATAAGTCAGAAATTAAATCATTACAATGAAAGAAAAATAAAGCCTGTGTAAAAATCCATATAAATTCCTATTTGCTCTCTGGTGTTGCATGCTTATAACGCATTCAAAACATATTATTGTGATGAATGTGGCTGAGTCCCTGGTGCGCCAAATAGGCAGGCAAGCTGCGACCCACTTCCTGGGCCTGAGTGAAGCTGAAAAGGGTTCACCCAGGCCCGGGAAAACCCCTCTCCTCCAGTACAACTGTCGGATCCAGGGGAAGCGCTGTCGTCATCCCGCAGCAGTGCCCAGCCTGGTGGTAAATGCCATTACAGAGCAGATGAAACATGTACGAATGGTTTTTCAAAGCCTCCTTCTTTTTATGCTTCCACTGCCCTCTTATTTTTATTCACTGCCCCCCAGTTGCACCTGAGGCTACTACTGCCCCCCCCGATTGTTCCTTTTTTTAAAAAAAATAATTTTTATTGATTTTAACATATAAATTATAAAATATACCACAAAATTTATCACTTATACAATCTTTTTAGACTTCCATCAGCACCTCTGATGATCCACCGTTTTAACCACTTCTTATGCATTTCTTAACTATATTGCCTTTACATCTCTTAACAAATCATCCTTCCCCTTCTCCATTTTTGCAATACTTCCAATAATACTCCTCACAAAACTTCTTGCAAACCTACAAACATCGTCTGATCCTCACAAATACTTTTCAAATAGTCCGTAAATTTACTCCAGTCTTCCGTGAATTTCTGGTCCCGCCGGTTTCGAATCCTTCCTGTTAGTTTATCTAGTTCTGCATAGTCCATTAACTCCATCCTCCATTCTTCAGTCGTCGGTAATTCTTCTTGCTTCCATTTTTGGGCCAATAATATTCTTGCTGCTGTTATTGCATATAAAAAGAGCTTACAGTCATTTCTATTTATATCGCTCCCCACAATGCCCAGTAAAAGTGCTTCTGGTTTCTTTATAAATGTATATTTCAACATTTTTTTCATCTCATTATATATCAGCTCCCAGAAGCATTTCACCTGCCCCCCCCCCCCCGCTTGTTCCAGCTCCCCCAGGGGAATGGATCGGCCACTTTGCAAAACACTGCTCTATAGGCTTCCAAGGCCAAAGAGCAAAACGGCAGCTGTTTCTGTGCAGCTTTTCCACATTCGAAGCTTGGTGCCTTGGGTTTTCCGCCGCAGCTTCTGTTTTCTCCCCGCAGCCGACAAAGGTCCTAGGCATCTACACCTTCACCAAGCGAGTCGCCCTGGAGGAGTTTGAGAACAAGCCTCGGAAGCAGCAGGGCTACAGCACCGTTTCGCACTTTAACATTGTCCACTATGACTGCCACCTGGCAGCTGTGAGGTGGGTCTGAGTTTCCCTCTGGGCCTGAGATCCCCTTTGCATCTTGGCGGCAAAGCCATGCCTGATCTGCTGGGGGTTTGGTTTAGCCTGGGGAAGAATCCCAACTACTACAGCTTTGGTAATGAGCTAACCAACAATACTTTAAGGAATGCCCTAGTTAGTAAGCTGCAGGGTTTGTGGTATGTGTGTGTAATATTTAAGTCTTCAGGACTGAGGCAGTCACCAGCTTTGCTCTACAGGGAAGAGGTTTGCAGGGAAAGGGACTTTCCCTGACTGATAATAAGCTTGCTTTTACTCCTGCAGGTTGGCACGTGGGCGCGAGGAATGGGAGAGTGCGGCCCTGCAGAATGCCAACACCAAATGCAACGGCCTCTTGCCGGTGTGGGGGCCCCATGTCCCAGAATCGGCCTTTGCCACCTGCTTAGCCAGGTGAGTCTGAGGAGCTGCCCTTTTGCCCGCTGTTCTGTCGGGGTCAGCAGTCTCTTGCTGCAAGTGCCCTCTTCCCACCAGCTTGTAGGGGAAGAGGGCCTGATTTCTTGGACTGTACCATCCTAACACCACCTTTTCAGAACTGTATCTGTATTTTGCCCTTTCCTTAACCCTCCAGCTTCTCCCTGTATTTTG
>JAXCMG010000122.1:1473668-1602278 GCA_034642415.1 Podarcis siculus
GTCTCTCTGTGTGTTCCTTCCCTCCCTCCCTTCCTCCCTCCAGCGCCTGGCTGAGCTTGCCCCACGCATTTTCCCACATGTATTATGGATGGGCTTCTGGCTGTCGCCGCAGCCGGGGCTATTCATCAGCTGAGCTTCAGGCAGCAAAGAAAAGTGTAGCAATTAACTGCGAGGCTTGATCTTATTTTCCTAACAGGCTAACGGATAAAGCAGTGAAGGACTACTCTGCCTATCGCTCCGGCCTCCTCTTCTGGGCCCTCGTTGATCTCATTTACAACATGTTCAAAGTAAGCGAACTTTGAACAAACTTGGTGCAGATCTTCTTCTTTTAACAATGCTCCTCAAACCAGTGGCCTGCTTTTTTCTAGGGGGCCAGCACCATCTGTTGTGCGCAACTCCCAGGCTGAAGAATGTTGGGGGAATCCTACTTCAGGGTGATCTAAAAGCTGAACTAAGACATTTTACATCAGTGTTCCAGGTTCTTTCGCTCTCCCCATCCCCCAGTTTCCACAATTTTTATCAGTTCTGGAGAGGTGCAGCATGTACCACCCATCTTCTTAAAAGCCTCAGTAGACGAGATTATTGGCATCCTCTGAATAAGAATAAAAGAAGACCACAGCATAGGGACTCCCAGTTCAGTCTCCTGTTGCCAACAGCAGATAGCCAGATGCTCCCAGGAAGAGTCCACAAAACAACAGCCTTTCTCCAGGAGCTGGCATTCAAAGGAATACTGCTCTTGAAGCTGGAGGATCTATCTAGGCATTATTGGCATATAACTTCCTGATAGGCCCTTCTGTCAAAAGGTTTTTTTCCCCCCTTAGGTCTGAGTCCCCATTTTAAAGCTGTGTTTGCCTGCTTCCTCCTTTGTCCTCCATGCTCAAGCTTCTAACCCTCTCTTCTCCTCCTCTTTCCCATCCAGAAGGTGCCTACGAGTAACACAGAGGGGGGCTGGTCCTACTCTCTGGCAGAATACATCCGCCACAATGACATGCCCATCTACGAGGCCGCAGACAAGGCTCTGAAGACTTTCCAGGAGGAGTTTATGCCTGTGGAGACCTTTTCAGAATTTCTGGACGTGGCTGGTTAGTTGCTCCGGAAAACTCTACGTGTGTTTTATAATATCACTGTATACTGACATGCTGCCTTTGAGTGATGGGAACCGATTCAGATGTAACCGAGATGTTTCCCACAGGGATAAAAGCTCCAATGAACGTGTTCATGTGGGTGGCAGGGTTGGGAAAGGCTTGGGGAGCCTCTGCCAGTCAAGAGTACAATTTGCTGGGTTAGATAGGCCAGCAGTGACTTGGTATAAAACAGCTTCCTGTGTATTCTGCATCTTGTGAACCAAAAGTGATTTGGATAGTGTAGCAGTGGGTAAGTGAGTGGACAGTGAATTGCAGACCTTCCTGTGGGTCAGCAGTTTGGCTACCAGCTATTCCTGCCTCCTTGGTTTTGGGGACTGAAGCTGTTAAAGTGTGTGGGGGAGGCACCAATTTTCTCCAGTTCCTATCCTCCCCTGGCCTCTTCACTTGCTTGCTTGAATTGATGGCAAAGGAAAATGCTTCTAGGAATTGGTTTGCTGAATGTGCACAGCTGACATGCCCTTTCCTGCTTTCAGGACTGTTGTCAGAAATCAGCGATCCCGATGGCTTCCTCAAGGATCTCCTTAACTCCATCCCCTGAGCCCTGAGCGGCTACATGAAGAGACCACAATCAGCTTGCCTCCCTGCTGTTCCTCTGTATCCTGCCCAACCAGCCCGCAAAGAATGTTGCAGTTACTTTATCTCCAAGCCCCTTGTCTCCCCCACCCCACCTCGCCCCCTGCCTTGACCCCAATCTTGGAGTGATGTTGGATTTTCAGCTTGTTTTCTCCCCCGTCCACCACCGCCGGTCCACCCCTGTGCTTCTCAATGTTCTGCCTTGCGTGCTCCGAGCCAGTGAAGGAACGTGCAAGGACTTGAATAACCCAAGCCGGCCCCAGTCAGTTCTACTGCTTCTTTGTGTGTGTGACCATTTTACCAGTCAATAAATAAGTTAAATACAACCTTGTTGGGAATGAGTTTTGCCTGCTTTGTGTTTACTGCTTCCTAAGGGTTGGTTTGCTTGCCATCTGTTCACTGGAAATCTTGATGTACTGACCCACAGAAAAGTGTCTGTGTACAAAATACTTTTGCTTTACGTAAACTGTAGCTCTTGTGGTTTAACATTTTTAGTGCATGCATGTGCCGAGGAGTGTTCTGTCGTCGCCCCCTGGGACGTTCTCACAGACCCCTGGAAGTCGCCAGGTCAGATGTTTGACTACTGAAATCAGACTTCCCTTAAAAGTCCTTACAGAACCTACAGCCTGCACCTACTAAGTTTTATCGAGAGCAAAAGGACTTTCCCTCTATATCCTTGTTTGAGTATATCCCCGCAGGAATAACCTAGACCAGAACAGAGATAGTTAATGCTTGGAACAAGTTAATGCTTTTATGCGGGAAAAAATTTCCAAGAGTTTGACTATTGTGACAACTTAATTGTCTCTCCTCCTTAATATCCGTCCTACGCTTTTGTTATCCCTCATTATCATCTCATTTTCTGCCTCTCAACTGTCCTACTCAGCCAGATGCACTTCACCTGTCACTCACTTGTAACTCCGCCCAGCGTTCCACCACACTTCCCAGCCGTCCAGCATTCTTCCTCCCTCTTCCAAGTTCCACACATGAGCAGAGTTTGGAGTGTATGATCCCCACTGGCTTTCCCCCTTCCTGCTCCCCTAAGAGACATGAATAGTCTTCTGGAAGTGGACCATGAGCTGCAAGCTTTTGAACCAAGGTGTTCTTCGCAAGTACACAAATAACCATTCGGAGAAATCTCATTATGTGATTTGCTAATGATAATGTTGGGTGCGGGCAGATAAGGGTAGGCGGAGGTGCCCTTTCCTGACTCACTGCTCCTTGGAAGGTTTCTGGAGGCGCCCGTTCCAGTTCTAGTTTCCTCATCCCACCCCCCCACCCCCAAATGAAATTAATTAGCTGCCCTGCAAGGCTCTACCTTGGCCTGAAGGAAAGCATGGCATGGAGAGGGAGAGCTGGGATTTTGATACAGTTCATTGTGAGGATGCTGGGATGTGGTGAGCTCCGATCCTGGCAAGGGCAGCTGTTTTGAAGCCCATTTTACCTGAGCTGGTTAGCACCAGGCATACAACCACGTGCTCTTTTGCACTGTAATCAGCAAAAGATGAACCCTGTGTGACGCAAGGGGATTTCATTCTAAATTCAGCCACTGGAGAAAGGGACAGCCAGGAGGATCCTACAGCCTACCTTGGAGATTCAGGTGTTCTGGACCATGACTCCCATCATGCTTTGTTCTACAACATGCTGCTACATTACATGCTGGAGGTGGAGGGAAGGCATTGCCCCTTTGCTTCTACCTCTTGACCTGACTCGGCCTTCCCCAGCTTGGTGCCCTCCCATCAGCCCCAGCATCCTACGGCCATGTTGGCTGGGGTTAATGGGAGTCATAGTCGAAAACATCTGGAGGGCACCAGGTTGACAAAAGCTGCTCTACAGGTACATTGGGATGGGTTGCTATGGGAGGATGAGAACTAAGGAATGAAGCCCAAAGGCTTAATGGAAGAGAGGGATTTGAAAGAATGGGTGCTGGAAAGAAGTTTCAAGCATAAGGGCAGTGGAGACTTTGAGCCTACATAAATTGAACTTCTAGGGCAAGGGCCACTTCTTTGCTAGTCCTACTCAGAGCAGGAAATTAATGAACCCTAGTCATGTCTATTAACTTCAGTGGGTCTACTCTGAGTAGAACTAGCACTAGATACAGCCTGGAATCTGTCCCCACCCCTGCTGGCTAACTTTGACTAGCAGGTGGGTTGTCCTGCCCACCTATTGCCTGACATCGTGACCTAAAACCCCCAGGCTGCCGCTTTGTGTCCTTCACAAAATGTTGAGTTGATTCCCCCCCTCACAGCCAGGGATAACCCCATCTACTCCTCACAGGACAGAGCGCGTGCATGACTTTTCCCAAAGGTACCCTGGAAACAATCCTCGTCTGCTTTCCTTCTGGGGTGCCCAACTTTTTGTTGCTGCTGAATTGGTTTGACCTGGAGCAAGGGGAAATCCTGGCCAACGTCAGCCTTGCTCAGCTGCCCTCAACCACTGTCCTACTACGGTGCCTTTGACAGGATGTTTTCTATCTCTTACTTGCACAGGCAGATCTCTATATCCCGTGACCCTTTCTACCAGTGGAGGAGAGAAGCTCTGTTCAGCCAGCCACTGTGGGAATGTTGGAGCCCTTCCCTGAGCACGGGGCCTGGCACTCGCTTCCTCGGCTGCCTGCAAACTCCTTGGCAGGTCTGCAGGGATGGATCCTTGATGTGGTTTTGGCAGAGCCGGCAGGGAGATCTTAAGAGCGCTCTCCTGGCTTGTTAAACAAACTTTCACATGGCTGTGTGGCATACCAGTCACGTTTCTATCCTGCCCCGTGCGCAGGATTGCCTCAACTGGTGCAATAGATGCATCACCCCGGGAGGAGGGCAGGCTCTTCTGTTGCAACTGATCCATGCTGGTTGGCGCCTGTGGGTTTTGCTGGGATCTGCTGCTAGCTAGCCATCAGGGTGTAGGTCGACATCTCTCTCTAAACACAAGGTGCAGGCAGGTGTGTGAATTAGATGTAGTCTTTCCTCTCTTTCTCTCCTGCCTGTTCCAGGAGGAGAGAAGACTGCAAGGACCCCCGTCTCTGCTCTGCTGTCTAGATGTGCGGGGGGAATCGTTGAGCAATTACACATTGTCTTTGTTGGTTTCCTCTTCCTAAGTTGTTTCTGCATAGGAACGCAGGAAGCTGCATTATATAGCGAGTCAATTGGCCTATCTAGCTCAGTATTGTTCAGAACGGCACCTGGGACTGTTTGTGTGCAAAGCATGTGCTCTGCTACTGAGCTATGGCCCTTTCCCTAAAAATAAAGTAAGATTCTGGTTCTCATTGTTCTGAATAAAGGGCTGAATTAAATGACATAAGAAGCTGTCTTATATGGAGTCGGATCATTGACTCCCATCTGCAGCAGCTGCAGTGTGTGTGTGGTGTTTGGGGGGGGGCTATTGGCAGCATGGTGCTGAGGGCCTGCTGAAGTCTGGTCCTGCACAAACAAGTTCTTTTTTTTTGGGGGGGGGTCAGTTAAAGGCATAAGGGGCAGGAAGGGAGAAAGGGTGGGTGTTGATGTGTTTCATAGTGAAACAGGAAAAGCCAGGTCACAAAATGCTTTCCCTCTGGAAATTGGGAAGGGGCTTTGACTGCACATCAAATGGTTTGGGCCAAACCACACTGGGAACATTTTGTCATACGTAGTGCAGTATCTATTCTGGGAACAGGACGGTCCTTTTCTCGCAAGTCCATTCTGAAGAGAGTGTAGAATAGGCACTCACTTGCTAGACCCACCAAACACATGGTGTATTACTGGATGTTTTTTCTGAATGGTTGCTTCATAGGAACTCAATTGACTAACGCTGCCTTGGGGCTCTCAGAAGTTTTTCCGCCCCCACTGCTGACCATGAGATGGCTGCTTTTGGAACAAAAACCCAGGCCAGGGTTGTGTTTCTGCAACTGTAGCAAAGGGTGCCCTTGATGTTGTAGTGGCTGTAAGATAAATTGGCCCAGACCTTGAGGCGCCTCTTTCAAAAGGCCTGGTGGTGAAGGCTTTTGGTGGCAAACTATGTACCCCATTTGTGTGTGGTGGTGGGGAGTACTTTTAATAGCCTCTATTAACAATTTTAAGAGCAGTCCCAGTTTGTAAACTTGCCTGTCATTGTCTTAATCCAGGGATTTAAAGAAAAACAAGCTCTGCGAGCCAAGCAGTTAAAACAGGGGGAAAACAGAGATTCACGGCAGGACTGAATATACCAAGTTGTAAAACAGTTTCGCCTGCTTGGTCAATATTTGCAGTGACAAAGCGCTTCGCCCATTTATATTTCAACTGGTATGATAAGCGCAGGGCTGTGTGTCTGCACACGTAGTGAAGGGCTTACAGCAGATGTGCATTGCCAGCTGTGTAGGTTGTTCCCAGTTGGGGAATAATTGGCAGTGCCATCCATGTACAAATGTCAGCAGAGTTGTTTATTCTCCAGTCGTGTCCCCTTTGCTCTTAGAAACAAATTTATCATGATAAATAATAGCAATTGGGCATGCATTGCAGCAATCACTGCAGAGTTCTATGTGTTGCATCTCAGCTAGATCAACTATTTTCTGGACATGTAAGTGGGCAAATGATTTCGAGTGCTCCAATATCTTCCTTCGGAGTGGCTTAAAACGTGTTTCCCTTGACGTTCCACTGTATGTAACAGAACTTGTGCACCACTCTCTTGTGTTTTCATGGTTACGAAATGCATAGCTTTGGAGGATACAGAACAATTCCTCAATGTTCTTCTCCAGCGTGATCCTAGTAGCTAAACCTCAGTGGTTGATTTACCTCATTTCACTCTGGCTCCAGTCGGGGACTCCAGGAGGAGATTCTTTCTCGATGACTAAAGAGCTGCCCTTTCATATCTTCTGCTGATAAGAGCTGCTGATTCATAACCTCTAGGATGCAGGAGACAGGGACCTTTCCGCAGAAATTGTAATGGGTCGTGGATCCCCCACAACCCATGACCACTATGCCACCAGGCCCAATCCAAATGTAGTATGTCTGTGCTACCTTGTTCTGGATACTCTCATGAGTTAACAGAATATTCAGACAGCAGTGTCGGTAAGGGGTAGGAAAAGTCTGGTAAGAACACAAGAGCCTGTTGGGTCAGATCAAAGCTCCATCTAGTTCAGCATCCTTTTCCTAACAGTAAAGGGTAAAGGGACCCCTGACCGTTAGGTCCAGTCGCGACGACTCTGGGGTTGCGGCGCTCATCTCGCTTTACTGGCCGAGGGAGCCGGCGTACAGCTTCTGAGTCATGTGGCCAGCATGACTAAGCCACTTCTGGCGAACCAGAGCAGCGCATGGAAACGCCGTTTACCTTCCCGCCAGTGTGGTACCTATTTATCTACTTGCACTTTGAAGTGCTTTCGAACTGCTAGGTTGGCAGGAGCAGGGACCGAGCAACGGGAGCTCACCCGTCACGGGGACTCGAGCCGCCAACCTTCTGATCGGCAAGCCCTAGGCTCTGTGGATTAGACCACAGCACCACCCATGTCCCTTCTTTCCTAACAGTAGCCATTTTAAAATGCTTTTTTAAAATTGAAGGTTTTTTTGATACAGCAAGATAAAAAGAAATTGGGGGCGGGGAGAAAAGAAAAGAAAAGAAAGAGGGCTTCTGATTCTCTGCCTGTCAGTTACATAAAATGAACCGTTCAAAATATTTGCTCCACAACAACATCCAACTGTTCCACTTTCCATAAACCAGTATTTTTCCAACCAACAGTAGCCAATCAGATGCCTCCAGGAGGCCCACAAGCAGGGAAGAAAGGCAGCTGCTTCTGTTCCCTGGCAACTGGCACTCAGGGACAAGTTCCCTCTGAATCTTGAACAACGGAACCACTGCTGTCTATTAGTGTATTCTGAAATATGCTCAGCACCATCCTGCTGTATCAGGTCAAGGCTCCCTCTTCATCCAGTGTTCCAATGACTGGCTGCCTGGGACTGGTGGTAGTTGTAGGGGTAGAGAATCAGACCTGGCTTAGAAGATCCAGTTGGTACCCACACAGAGAATGGATGTTGGGGAAATGAGACTTTTGGGAGGTGATGTTGGACCAGAACACATGAAGGGAGGTGGATATTGAGAGAAACTAGGAAATGTTACTAGAAAGGGCCACTGCAGAGGTGGAGTAGGACACAGTGTGATTTGAGCCAAGGGGAATCTGGATCCAGATGAACAGCACAGCCACGTGAGGTTCATTCATTACTTGGTGTTGCCTAGGGTAGGAGTTGCTCTCTCTTTGCCAGGATTTAGTTCATGGGCTTGCTGGATGGAACTCCCTGTTGGCATCTTGTGAATGAGGCTGAGGTATAAAGATGATTACTGCAAATAGCCCATCTGGCTTTAGGTAGGGTAGAAAGCAGGGCCGGCCCGACCATGAGGCAGACTGAGGCAGCTGCCTCAGGTGGTGAAATCCAAGGGTGCGCCCCCGCTGCTGGAGGAGGAGGAGGAGGAGGAGGAGAAGCAGCTGCGTTGTCTTCTGGGTTCTGGTGAGATCTTGCGAGAGCCCCATGCAATTGTGCGGAGGCCTCGTGTGACCTTCCTGAGACCCTGGCGAGGGAGCCTTCAGCAGGTGGGGCCCATGCAGGTTGGGAGCCTCAGGTGGCGAAATGGGACGGGCTGTCCCTGGTAGAGTGTGTGACAGGGCGCCACTAAAAAGCAACAGCCACGATTTCTGGAGGAATGTTTTGAGGAATATATGGGAAAACATTGCTCTAAAAAGAGTATGTTGATATGCATGGATTAAGTATGTAAAGTATAAGCGAGAACAATAATTAGAAATGGCTATAGGAGATGTATCATCCAAAGAATGCAAGGATAATATTTAAATTTGAGCTAAAAGAAGCTGAGCCGGGTTGGAGGGAAGTCACGGGGGGTATGTAGGCTTTATGTTTGCAGGGCAGGGGGTACATGTATTTTCTTTGGTTTAATTTTATATTAGTATTTGTTTACTTTATTTTAATTTTCTGTGTCATTTATAAATAAATAAATAAATAAATAAGCAAGCAAGCAAGCGCCACAATTCCTTTCTACAAATAATAATAAATAATAAGAATAAATTATTATTATTATTGATGTCCTATGCAGAATTCACAATGTGCAAGAACTGCAGCTGTCTTTTTTCTCAGTCTTCAGGGCCCAGATTCAGTTTGTGCAGTTGGATGGCGCCTTTTACCCTACTCAGTGTTTACCACCTAGAACCACTTTGTTGCCAGGTGGGAGCGGCAGTTCTGGCAATTCACGTGGCCTTTGTACCAACCTGGATGAGAGAAGGCGCCTTGATCTGCCTTCCCATCCAAGCCAAGCAATGTTGTTCCCCCTGCGTTCTGACTCTTGTTTTTGGGCACGTGAGCAGTTGCTTCATTCTTGCCCCCGGCACTAATGTGCAGATTAAGAACATTTCGACTCCTGGATAAACTATGAGATGAGCTGTTCACTCTTCCTGGAAGCATTGGGGGAAGCCGACTCTTTGCTGAAAGGTAATGGCCACAGATGGTGACAGCAGCCACGAAATTAAAAGATGCCTCCTTCTTGGGAGAAAAGCAATGACAAACCTAGACAGCATCTTAAAAAGCAGAGACATCACCTTGCCAACAAAGGTCCGTATAGTTAAAGCTATGGTCTTTCCAGTAGTGATGTATGGAAGTGAGAGCTGGACCATAAAGAAGGCTGATCGCCGAAGAATTGATGCTTTTGAATTCTGGTGCTGGAGGAGACTCTTGAGAGTCCCACGGACTGCGAGAAGATCAAACCTATCTATTCTGAAGGAAATCAGCCCTGAGTGCTCACTGGAAGGACAGATCCTGAAGCTGAGGCTCCAATACTTTGGCCACCTCATGAGAAGAGAAGACTCCCTGGGAAAGACCCTGATGTTGGGAAAGATGGAGGGCACAAGGAGAAGGGGACGACAGAGGACAAGATGGTGGGACCGTGTTCTCGAACCTACCAGCATGAGTTTGACCAAACTGTGGGAGGCAATGGAAGACATGAGTGCCTGGCGTGCTCTGGTCCATGGGCTCATGAAGAGTCGGACACGACTAAACGACTAAACAACAAATGGCCACAGATCCTGCCCCACTACGAGGCAGTGTTTGTTGAAGACCTTCATGCTATCATTTAGCAGTGCCCCATTGACAGGTTGGATGCCAGGCCACATGGAGGCTGGGCAGCTGAATGCTGCTCTCAATGACAATTGCTTGGAGGAAACCTTCAGACTTCATAGCAGGAATTTGCTAGGAGATGCAATCTACATTGTTATGCAGTGAGAGCCAGTGTGGTGCAGCAGTTAGCGTGTCGGACTAGGACCTAAGAGAGACCAGGGTTCAAATCCCCAATCAGCCACGATGTAGTTTACTGGGTAACTATGGGCCAGTCTCTCAGTCTAACCTACCTCACAGGGTTGTCGTGAGGATAAAATGGGGAGTGGGGAGAACTATGTATGCCACCTTGAGCTTCTTGAATGAAAGGTGGAGTATATAAATGAATAAATTCTGGCTGCTGTTGTTTCTGAACATCACATTTCAGGTGTCTCTGAATGCTGTCTGGAGTCATTCTGTTTCCTAGTGGGCATGTGGTCAATCTGTCCCCGGCCTGACGTTGGGAGAAGAGCTCTCTCACTCAGCATACACACACACATATTAGCCATCTGTAATGGAACTGTGATGTAAGCGTACCATATTTTTTCCGTCTATAAGACGCCCCCATGGATAAGACGCCCCCCTATTTTGGGGGACTACAATTTAAGAAAATGGGGGAAGATGGCCCCCATGTATAAGACACCCCCAAATTCTGGACATTATTTTTTAGGGGGGAAAACTAGTCTTATGCACGGAAAAATATGGTAAATAAAAGCATTGCATGTATCTGCTTATCCCATCTAAGCTGCTGTTGTTGCCATCCGTCTGTGTCAAGAGGCAATGGAGTGCACCACTGGGGGTGAAGTCAAACCACTGTTAGCAGCACCAAAGTGACCTCCTCAAGGTGCAAGCCTGGGCAGTGTGTATGGAAATCCTGAGCTGCCCAGAAGACAAGACACCCCTTCCCATAGCCCTGTCATTGGTCAGCTAATTAACATGGGGGGGATTTATTAAGACGAATGTTGAAGTCACATGTATTCGCATGGAACCGCTTGATGAATCTACGTACACTTTGCGTTTTATTTCATACGCGGCCTGCTGTAAGAGAAGCAGGGCACAGGAGTGAGATGGGCAAGCCTTCCACCTCCAGCAGCAAGGGCCAACACAGAGGTGTTGTCTGGATCTCTCTTCAGGAGTGTGTGAAATTTTTTGCATATACAAGTGCTTGTGGTCAGGAAAGGTTTGTCGTGGGCGAGGAGGTGGTGGTGGAAGGGCTTGGTGCTAAATTCCTAAGAGGGATGCTTTCCGTCGATGCAGCAAAGTTCTGCGTCAGTTTTATTGTATCATCATCGCAGCTGTGCCTGGGAGTGATCCTTCTGAGGTGCAAGCGGCCAACGGCTGGGAAACCGGGTTTTGCTCCAGCTCATTAAGTTTTTTGCGGAAGGCGCCATGGAGACAGCCTTGAAGTGAGGCTTCAACACCCAGTTGCTATAATGACATCTGCCCTTGGCTGAACTGAGAAAGAGGGAGGGAAGAGACTAGTCCCCTGTGAACGGATGTACATCAGGCTGAAAGATTGGGCCAAGGTCATTCTTGCTGTCTGCCTTCCTGTTCCTCTCTGCTCCTTTTCCCTCAAATTATAAACTGTTTGTGTTCTGTTTCCTCAGTAAAGTCTAACCAGGATCATCTTTCTCTGAACTCCCATTCGCATTTCTCAACTGACTTTGCTAGCAACCCCATCTACGGACATCTTATGGGGCTGCCATCTCCGGCTTCTGAGGTTTCAACAACAATGGCTCACATGCTTTCAAGCCGATTTTCACAGCTGTGTCGTCCAGACCAGAATCTTTGAGTTTAAAAAGTTTTTGGAAGCTGAATTCTGTGTACAACACCCCTTTCTGTGAACTTTCTGCACTAGCCTGGAATTGCAGAGTTACACAAGCTGGGCTGCTCATTAACTTGACCCCTAAGTATTTTTTCCCCAATAGCAGCCAAGGCCTGTCCTCCACGCTGCTGCTGCAATTGTGTTGCCTCCACTTTCTGCGCTTCTGTGGGCATGATTCTGACAACACGTCTCTTCTTGAAGTTTGAGCTGCAAAGAGTCACATCAGCTCTGTTCTGGGTGAGGCAATGCTCGCAGGTGCTGAAAAACAGCCAATGGAGGTGGTGGAGCTTCTCCCTCTCATTCTGAAACCTTGTAGTTGTCCCTAAGATTTCTTATTAGCTCACTCCTATAAAAAATTAACAAGATGGCCTTTTATCTGTTTGGAGCCTCTGTTTGTGCAAGTTCCCAGGTGCATGCCCGGAACTGTAACAGTGGTGTGCGGTGAAATTTTTCACAGGGGAACAGTTAGGGCCTGAGGCGCAAACTTGCGAGGGCGATTGGAGAGGGGGGATGCCACACATGTCCCGATGTCACACTTGTGAGCATTGCACCTCCCTCCCTACGCCAGGCAGAAGCTTCCCAAGCTTTGGGAAGCAGGTGCCAGGGAAATATTTAGGGGGCTAGTCTAGTCCCCTTAGTCGAATCATAGAATCATAGAGTTGGAAGAGACCACAAGGGCCATCGGGTCCAACCCCCTGCCAAGCAGGAAACACCATCAGAGCACTCCTGACATATGGTTGTCAAGCCTCTGCTTAAAGACCTCCAAAGAAGGAGACTCCACCACACTCCTTGGCAGCAAATTCCACTGTCGAACAGCTCTTACTGTCAGGAAGTTCTTCCTAATGCTTAGGTGGAATCTTCTTTCTTGTAGTTTGGATCCATTGCTCCGTGTCCGCTTCTTTGGAGCAGCAGAAAACAACCTTTCTCCCTCCTCTATGTGACATCCTTTTATGTATTTGAACATGGCTATCATATCACCCCTTAACCTCCTCTTCTCCAGGCTAAACATGCCCAGCTCCCTTAGCCGTTCCTCATAAGGCATCGTTTCCAGGCCTTTGATCATTTTGGTTGCCCTCCTCTGGACACGTTCCAGTTTGTCAGTGTCCTTCTTGAACTGTGGCGCCCAGAACTGGACACAGTACTCCAGGTGAGGTCTGACCAGAGCAGAATACAGTGGCACTATTACTTCCCTTGATCTAGATGCTATACTCCTATTGATGCAGCCCAGAATTGCATTGGCTTTTTTAGCTGCCGCATCACACTGTTGGCTCATGTCAAGTTTGTGGTCAACCAAGACTCCTAGATCCTTTTCACATGTACTGCTCTCAAGCCAGGTGTCACCCATCTTGTATTTGTGCCTCTCATTTTTTTTTGCCCAAGTGCAATACTTTACATTAGTCCACTGACCGCACACCACTGAACTGTCATCTGGTGTGCTTTTTCTAAAGAGGTTCTTCATAGTTGTTCCTCTCTGGACCACCTTGTCCTCCCATCTCCTGGCGAGGCTCTGATTTCTGCAGAAATTCTGCTAAACCAACAGCGACTGGAAACGCACACACATACAAATGTGTTAGTCTATACAACTCTCGTGCCTAATAACGTGGAACCCTCCCCTCCCCTCTTAGGAAGCCCCAAGGGGTGGGTGTGGTGGAGGGTTGCTGAATGATTTTATCTGAGGATTTCCATGTGGCTTTAAATGTTCTCCCACTATCCCAAGGGGTGTGGGAGATGAAAGAATGGTTATGTAAGAGCCCATTTTGCCCTCCATTAGCTTCTTAAGGAATTTAAGTCTGCTTCTCCCCTCCAGGCCCAGATTCCTACCTGAAGTAGTTAAGTAAAGCTTGCTACAAATCAATATCCTCTTCCTTCTGACACAGACTTTGCAAACCCAGTGCCCTCCAGATGTTTCAGACCACAACTCCTGCCAGTCCATGATGCTGGGGCTGATGGATGTCATAGTCCAACATCTGGCAAGGCAAGAACCAGTTTGGCAGAGGCTGTTCTCAAAAGTTCTCCTCCCTCTCTCATAACACTAGAATTCATGGACAGCCAACAAAGTTGCATGTTGGGACAGAGAAAAGAAAGGATGACTTCATGAAGCAGACAGCTGACCTGCCAATGGGTCACCAACTTGGATAGCTTTAAGAGAGGAATGGACAAATTCATGGAGGGGAGAGGCCTTTTGATGGCTAGTAAGCATGATGGCTCTGCTCTGCCTCCATGGTTAGAAGGAGAGAGTGCTGTGGTTTCCCACAGGCATCTGGTTGGCCACAGTGAGAACAGGATGTGGGGCTAGATGGGCCATTGGCCTGATTCAGCTGTCTCTTCTAATGTTCCTAAACACAAAGGAGACGGTGGAGATTTCTGGCTGAAACCAGTTTTTGAAACCCCCGAACATGGAGATTTTTTAGGGGCACACAACCCACAAGAAGAAGCCCTGTTCAGAATGAATGGGAGCTCCACAACAGCACGATGTGCCAATTTCACTCTGAGGTTCCACCCTTGGCTTTCAAAACCTCAGTGAGGACTCAGTAACACTAGATGGTGTTTTATTTTTTACAAATCTTGTTCTCCGATTCAGACTGCAGTTCCAAATCCGCGAAGTATTCTCGATGGTTCATGTTGTTGCCTTTCTAGTCTGGTGGGATGCTCTGATCTGTGCTTGTTGATCTGCCGAGCTTTGCTAGCAAAAGAGATAATGAGGAGCTGAACAGACACCAGAGAAGCCGCATTGCTCACATCTAAGGTGTGTAGGCAGATAGGATTGTAGTCAGGAGCCGTGCAGCCGGTGAGATCCAGCACAGTTCCCTCGGCGACCTTTGCAAATGAGTTGCTGCTCCAACAAGCTTTGATTGAGCCAGCTCAGCTCCTGGGCAGTATAACAGATGATAACTTGACTCGACAGCTTACTTGGGAGGTCTGGTTGTGAGTCCTTAGTGTTGCTGCTCTGGTTTGATACAATTCTTCAGTGTCTTGTGGCAGTGTCTGGAACATAGGCAGCTGCCTTATACTGGAACATTAGTCCATCTAGTTCAGTACTGTCTGCTTTGACTGGCAGCAGCTCTCCAGGGTCACAGGCAGGGGTCTCTTCCAGTTCTACTTGGGAGATGCTGCCTGGATGTGCCAAGCATGTGCTCTGAGCTATGGCCCTCCCCCCACCCCCCGCATTTATCTAGGTAGGTCAGCTCCTGTGCAATTTGCCTGAACTTGACAACTCAGCTTTGGAAACCGCAAAATAAAACTGAGTCAGAACAGATGCAAAACTTTGGGGAGATCAGCTTCAAGATCAGACGGGTCTCAGGCTCTAGTTGGAATAGTTAGTAGACCTGAATTAGTACTTTAAATTGGGGAAAATTAGGGGCACGGTTTATTGGAAAATAGAATCATAGAATTGTAGAGTTGGAACGGACATTAAGGATGATCTAGTCCAATGCTGTGCAATGAAGGAACCACAGCTAAATAATCCCTGAAGAGGGCCATCCAAATATTCTAGTACAAGACCTGTTGAAACAACTGGGAGCCGGACAAAATAATGTGGGTGGTGGCCTCAAATGGACAAACCATATATAAACCTGGCTGTGCTTACCTAGGCATTTTAATGTTCCAGGAGAATTTGTTTTCCTCTGTGGCCTTCCAGGATTGGGTTCAGCCCCACATCTGTTAGTTAATCCACCCCAAGCCTAGGGTGGGGCTGTGTCTTTTTCTGGATTACTACAGCAAAATCTCTGGACTTGTGTCAGCTGTTTTCCCCAGTTCTTTTTCTTCCCTTTATTTGCATCTGGGCATATCAAAGGGATGCTTCCAAAGATGTCTTTTGATGCCTGCAAAAAAAAAAAAAGAAGTAATTAAGATCTCAGCCTTATTGGGGCAGGTGAGGTTGCAACATGCCTCTGACAAAAACATGCTGAAGGAGGCCTAATAGGGTCTCCTGTTTAATACGATGAACCACAGACACATGTGGGAAAATTGCACCAACTTGTTCAATGGGCATTTGTGCTTTTGTTTTGGTTAACCAGACAGCACAGTTGGGCAGCTAGAAGTTGCCCTCCTCACCCACTGCCCACTGCCTTTTCCAAACTTGCTTTGCAACAAAACAGAGACAGAAGCACAGAGGCTTCAGAGGGGAGCCACTGAGGGGAACACAGCTACAGCCCCTGCTTTGCATGCAGATGTCCCCAAGTTCAACCCTCAGTGGCATCACCCTGCCTAGAATTCTGCAAATCCGCAGGTGGTCCGTGTGGACAGTGTTGAGCTAGATTGACCCTATGGCCTGGCTCCGTATAAGGCAGCTTCCCATGCTTTTGGTTAAATCATCCATTTACTGAGAACCATGAGGACTAGGATCTTGCTTTATTTTAGGGCATGGACCATAGCTCAGTAGTAGAGCACCTGTCTTGCACACAGAAAGTCCTAGGTTTGGTCCCAAGAATTGTCTCCATGTAGGGCTGGAAGACAACCCTGTCTTTAACCTTAGTGTGCTGCTGTGAGTTGGCATACACAATACTGAGCAAGATGGACGCAAGGGAAGGGCTGTAGCTCCGATGCAGAATGCCTGCTCTCTGTCCAAAAAGGGATCACCCTCACGATTCTCTCCCCTTCAACCATCAATCTTCATTGGACTCTTTTGGGAAGAGGGGTGCCACTTGGCTCCCCGCTGCCTCAAAAAGTTTGCTTTGTATGTCTGCATACCTTGAGGTTTCTCCAAGCATGAACATACCTCTCTCTGATGTGAAAGCCTGACTGCTCTGGCTAAATGAGGCCAAGGACCTGGAGAATTGGGATTGCTATTTGTACATGGGGCATCTGCATTCTTGCAGCTTAACATATATTGTTTTAATCCTTACAGTGAGCCTTTAACATAGGGAAATATTACCACTCCATTGCTGAGGCAATGACGGCATGGTTTCCCTGATGTCCACTTGATAAGGGGTGGTTTGAACTGTGTATTGGCTGGTTTGTGGCTCAGCTTCTCGGCTGCTAGGCTACAACAGCTCACACCAAATTCAGGTTTCCACACCTGCCCCAAGCTTAAGAAAATAAGGACAGCCTGCTGCATGAGGTCAATGGCCCATCTAGTCCAGCATCCTCTTCTTACAGGGGCCAATCAGATGCCCCAAAGGAAAACCAGCAACCAAGATTCAAGCACAAGACCCTCTCTCCTCCTGTGACTTCCAGCAACTGGTATTCAGAAGCATTCTTGCCTCTGACCATGGAGGCAAAGCACAGCCATCATAGCTTGTGTCAGGAGTAAATCACACAGAGTAAGTGAAGTTACCATATTTTTCGCTCCATAGGACGCACTTTTTACCTCTTAAAAACTGAGGGGAAAAGTCTGTGCTTCCTATGGAGCGAATGCAGGGGGGAGGCAGGCAGGAAAAGCCCCCAAGAGCCACACACAAGCTTTGTGCGGCTCTTGTGGGCTTTTCCCCAGGAGGGAGAAGGGACTGACGCAGCCAGTCAGTCCCTTCTTCCTGCTCGTAGAAAAGCCCTCCTTAAAGGGTGCGCGGCTCCTGTGGGCTTTTGCGGGAGAAGGTGGAATTGCCATAGCCGCACGCAGCCTCTCCACTCGCTGCCTTGGCTTCTTTAGCCTTGCGCTGCCTCCCCTGGCTGGAGAGGCTGCGCAAGGCTAAAGAGGAAGCCAAGGCAGCAAGCGGGAGAGGTTTAGCTCCCGGCTGGAGAGGTTGTGCGGCTATGGCAGAAGCCAAGACAGCCAGCAGGATGGATCCCGCTGGCTGTCTTGGCTTCTTTGCTCTTTGGGGCTGGGGGGGGGGGGAGAACCCGGGCTTCCCCCGCAGCCCTGAGAAGCTCTGGGAGAAGCGGACAGGCTGTGCGCAATAATATTTTTTTCTTGATTTCCCCCTCTAAAAACTAGGTGCGTCTTGTGGTCCGGTGCGTCTTATGGTCCGGTGCGTCCTATAGAGCGAAAAATACGGTAACTCTTTATTAGAAGAAACAGAGTCAGCTCAGGAGCGCCAGGTCTAATGGACACAGCAATTCTTCTCTGTAGGTCTTGACCCTATGATGCAGTTGTGAAGGCTTCCCACAGCTGCCTAAATCTCCTCCTCTCCTTGGTCATTCCCAAGCAATCTGAGACTCCACCGATGTTCCTGCCTCTCCTCCTCCTTCTTCATGCCTCTCCTGGTTCTGGGAGACCAGCGGAGAGGGGAGCTTATTGCAGCAGGGCAGGGGGGAATGCCCTGGCTTCTTCACCAGTTGGGCTCATCTCTGCCCCTTGGCCTCAATCCTCTCCAAAGGGTGCACATCAATGGTTCCTCTTCATCCTGGAGAAGAGTGACTAGTGGGGTGCAACAGGGTTCTGTCTTGGGCCCGGTCTTATTCAACATCTTTATCAACGACTTGGATGATGGACTCAAGGGCATCCTGATCAAATTTGCAGATGACACCAAACTGGGAGGGGTGGCTAACACCCCAGAGGACAGGATCACACTTCAAAACGACCTTGGCAGATTGGAGAACTGGGCCAAAACAAACAAGATGAATTTTAACAGGGAGAAATGTAAAGTATTGCACTTGGGCAAAAAAAATGAGAGGCACAAATACAAGATGGGTGACACCTGGCTTGAGAGCAGTACATGTGAAAAGGATCTAGGAGTCTTGGTTGACCACAAACTTGACATGAGCCAACAGTGTGACGCGGCAGCTAAAAAAGCCAATGCAATTCTGGGCTGCATCAATAGGAGTATAGCATCTAGATCAAGGGAAGTAATAGTGCCACTGTATTCTGCTCTGGTCAGACCTCACCTGGAGTACTGTGTCCAGTTCTGGGCGCCACAGTTCAAGAAGGACACTGACAAACTGGAACGTGTCCAGAGGAGGGCAACCAAAATGGTCAAAGGCCTGTAAACCAGTGTTTCCCAACCTTTTTTGGGCAAAGGCACACGGAGGTAGGCTGGTGTGCCGTGGGAGGGAGGCGGGCGACCCGGGCGGCGAGAGGCGGGGTGGCGGCGGCGAGCACACGCGGGGCGGCGAGCGAGCCCCCCCCCACATCCCATCGCCGCTCGCTCCAGTAGGCCGGCCGAAGCGAGCGGCGATGGGATGCGGGAGGGAGCCCGCCCGCCGCCCCGCGCGCGCCCGCCGCCCCGCCCCCCGAGTCGCCCGCCTCCCTCCCACGGAACACAAGGCAACGTTCCGCGGCACACTAATGTGCCGCGGAACACCGGTTGGGAAACACTGCTGTAAACGATGCCTTATGAGGAACGGCTAAGGGAGCTGGGCATGTTTAGCCTGGAGAAGAGGAGGTTAAGGGGTGATATGATAGCCATGTTCAAATATATAAAAGGATGTCACATAGAGGAGGGAGAAAGGTTGTTTTCTGCTGCTCCAGAGAAGAGGACATGGAGCAATGGATCCAAACTGCAGGAAAGAAGATTCCACCTAAACATTAGGAAGAACTTCCTGACAGTAAGAGCTGTTCGACAGTGGAATTTGCTGCCAAGGAGTGTGGTGGAGTCTCCTTCTTTGGAGGTCTTTAAGCAGAGGCTTGACAACCATATGTCAGGAATGCTCTGATGGTGTTTTCTGCTTGGCAGGGGGTTGGACTCGATGGCCCTTGTGGTCTCTTCCGATTCTATGATTCTTCCGCCTCTTCTTCTCTGTGCCACAGACTCTACCTGCTCACTAAACTCTGTTGCCTCTTCAGCTTCTGACACCTCCTCCTCCCAGGCTTCTCCCTCTGTCTACTCAACAGGATGGGGTGTGGTGTGACAGTACTTCAGATTTCTTCAGATATGTTTGAGCTGTAGGGCTATCAGGAACAATGAGGACAGCCTTCCCTTCTCCAGATGTTTTAGACCCACAACTCCCATCAGCCCCCAGCCAGCACAACTGAATTTTTGGTCCAAAACATCTGGAGGTCACAGTCTTCTGAGGAAGACTGCAGTGGTGCAATGAAGAAGATCCCTATCTTAATCATGACTCTTCCTGTGGAATGGGAACGGGAAGAAATGGGGTGCTGGGTGTGGGATGGCATTTCTTACTCCACCCGTGGCCATCGCCCTAAAAGCACACTTGAGATCTTAGGAAATGCTGTTATGAAGGAGACACCCCAGAATTTAGCTGACTCAACTTTTGCTGATGCAGCGCCTTTTTTAAAAAACACGTTTGCTTTGGGTTATTCTGGATCATGGTGTCTCCCTCTGGCCTGACGTAGAACAATTTTTTCAGATGATGATGAGCGGGCGAGGTTTGCCTTAGACATCAAGCTGTCCATCAACCTGTCCAGTAAAGTTAGTGAGGAAATGGCTGCTGTCCTTGTCTCAGTCTGTACCTGTTCTGACATATCTGTATAGCTGTGGTGTAAGGGATAACACCTTCTGCCACCACCCATCTAGTTGTTGGTTTATGAATTTCAGAGGAAGCATCCAAGCATGTCTCACCCATTCCTAATTAGAGCACAGTCTTCTAAGGATCTAGAAGAGTCGTCTAGTTCTTTTACCATTTATTTGTATGGTACTGCTGCTGTTGTGTCCCAGCTTAGATCAGGTCGCAACTTGGTAGTGGGTCGTGACCCACCACTTAGGCACCAGGAACCTTGAAGATCCCTATACGCTGCCTGGCTAAAACTCTGGAGGTCTGGAGTCTGGTAAGTGCTTGGATGGGCGCCTGCCTCTGAACCACACGTCCATCATCTTGGGTTCCAAGGATAGGATAGGAAACAAATGTAATAAAGACCTAGTTGAAATATAAGAGAACCAAGGTGACCCGGAAGCTTTCTGGACAGCTTTGGGTCAAGTTGCTAGCTCCGGCTGGCAGATTGGGTATCGCTTGCAGAGTCGGCCCCTTCGTCCATCCAACTCTGCCATACAACCACAGCCGCCCACCTAAAATGAGCACTGGAAACTGCTTGATATTTAGATGCATTGGCCCACCTTGCTCAGTATTGTCTGTGTTGAGTGGCAGTGGTGCTTCAGGCAAGTCCTACCTTGAGGTGCTGCCAGGGATTGAACCTGGGACCTTCTGAATGCAAGGCAGATGCTCTACCACTGAGCTATGGCTCTCCCCTTAAAGACATAGGCATATAGGGAGGTGCCTTTGACCATGTCATACCTTGCTTCATCTAGCTCAGTATTGTCTACACTAGGGGTAAAATACTGGTGCCCTCTAGGAGCTGTTGGACTCCAATTCCCATCATTTAGGCACCAGTCTAATAAATGAATGAGGCAAAAACATTCATATTCCCCCTTTGGCTAACAAAACAATCCATGGCCTTTTAAACTGGGGGAGTTGAGTATAGTTTCCATTTCCTTTTTTTGGGGGGGGGAAGCTGTCTTTATTAAAGCTTGAAAGAAACAAAGAAAAAGCAATATAGAAAAGTTAACATCAAATATCAAGCATTTTAAACATAAAAACTAAAAGAAAGAAAATAAGGAAAAAGAAAAAGAAAATACTTCTGATTCATCATCTGCTTTATAGACTTATGCAAACCCCTTGCTCCATAATAGCATTCAACTCTTCTACTTTCCACCCTTCTTCAGTCTTCAAACTCAGATTTCACAAGCTCATTTTCCTCTTTGCCCAAAAAGTTCATAAGGGGCTTCCAATCAATAATAAATATCAACAATGATTTTTCTCTAATTAAACATGTCAGCTTTGCCATCTTAGCCAAATTCATTAATTTCAATAACCAACCTTCCGTAGTAGGTAATAACTGTTTTGAACAATTAAAGCACACTGCAGAAATAAAACACATCTTTGGCCCGCCAGATGTTACTGGACTACAACTCCCATCATCCCTGACCAGCTGGAGCTCATGGGGAATCTTAACTGCATCCACAGGTTCCCCACTCTTGCTCTACTGCCTATGCATGGGTGTAGCCAAGGGGGCAGGGAAGGGCAGCTGCCCCCCCATCAATAAAAATCCATAGCAAACTAAGGTTCTGCCCCCTCCAACAAAAGGTCTGTCCCCGCCCCCCAAAAAATCCTGGCTATGCCCATGTCCTTATGAGAGAAGAAGCTTTTCCAAGATTACGTTTTGCCATCTGTAGTAGCTTTAACTGTTCTTCATGCAAGCGATCTGAGGCCCAGTTAATCAGGTGGACTTTTTTAGTTGCTGAAAAGATTTTTAAAACCATTAGCCAATAAACCAGCTCTCAGCATTGCATTCCTGGTTATCACTCTCAGCATTTGCTTTCTCTAGAGTCTTAAATATTATCTTTGCAAGTCCTGGCCAAATCCTGTACAGCTTGCTCACATATTGTTTGTTGTGTTGGTAGCCAGATTATCCGTGAGTCAAGCTGCCGGTGATGTCATTTGTTATCTCTGCCTCTGTGAAAGAGCCAGGTACAGTCCCACCAGCAAATTCTCTTGTTCTTGGTCCAGAATTATGGGCGATGCTTCCAGGAAATACCAAAGCCCTATCCCTTATATGGTGAGGCTGGATCACCTGTGTGACTCATCCACCTTTCCTTCTTCCCACCTTGACAGTTTGAAAAAAGGCTCTGAGAAGAACACAAGAGGCGCCGCCTTTTGGAGTTGATGTTATAAAGTCACCGCTTTTGAGGCTGTGGGCTCTGAGTCACCACAACTGATGAAGTCATATTCTTCCTCAGAACATGCAAGTTCTTGTCCATTGCCCATGCTGGACCGCTCCTGTCTGGGCATTGCATTCCTTTCTGCTTTGCCACACATTTTTTTCTCCAAGTAAGGTCACAGGAGCTGCTGGGCCCGGATCGTTAGGAACCCCTGAACCGTTTGCTTTTGACAAATTAGACACAAGAGGTGTAGCCTGGAATTAATGGCTGAAATGAATCCATTATCCTCTTCTTCTGGAACCTGATTTCCCACGCCCTGACTCTGCTTCTCGTGGAAGAGCGTTCCCGTATTATTGATATTCCTATGCAATCTGAACTGATTTCACGACAATTAAAATCCAACACAAATAATTTGAGTGCAACAGAAATGTTGTTGGATGCATGGATGTTCCAGTGTGCAGGCATGACAGACCTCTCCTCCCTCTAATGGGCTCAGTAAATGTCATTTGTGAGGTGGCATTCAGCTGGAACTAGCTTCTCGCACAATGGACCTCACCCATGACTGTCGTCAGGCTACATCGCTGCAGCTTACGTCAATTTTTACAGTATAGTTAGATGCAATAATTGCCATGATGTAGGGGAACCACACAAATCCCTTGAGCACAGCACTCTCCAGTACCCCAGGAAAACTCACACATAGTATTAGGTCACTGGAAGTGTCCTGCCTCTCAATGCAGAGATTCCACTTACCTTTCACTGCTAATTACCAGACCTTGGTACACTTACCAAATGTATTTCTGAAATGTACTTATTGCACTGGCCACCCCAGCAGCAATTAACACCCATCAATTATATGTTAAAGATCATACCTCCTACAGTTGGAGTTTGGAAGTCAGTCTCTTGGTATTTTACCAAGTCTTTGTGGGCACAGTGAATGGAATCAGCCTGTTTTGTTTCTTAATTAGAGAGTTTACTGCTTGAACTTGAGGGTTACTTAGTCCTTGAAAACCAGGAAGGGAAAGATAACAATGGGGGACATCATTATTACTATCTGTGATTGGTGAGAAACAGCAGTTCTCAGCCACAAAAGTATAATGGAATTGCTTTAGGGACATCCTGAGTAATTATGGGGGCAGTCCATGAGGCAGCAACCCCATAGAAGTCAAAGACTGAAAGAGTCCCTTCTAACCTCTATAAGATCAACAACAGCACATCTGATCTACGACTGGATGGATCCTTTCGCAAGACAAAGCTTTTTGTTTCTCCAAAGTCACTCGGACTTCAGTGGAAGGAATTGTTTCCGAGAGTTATTAATTGAAATTCAATCACTTCGTCAGGGGATGAAATGAGACCATAATGCAATTAGGCAGTGGCTTAAAACGCTAACCAGATGAAAGGTCTCTATTGTCTCCTACTCTGTGTCATCCTTTTGAATTGAACCTACCAACTGAGAGCTTGGCTGAGGCAATCTTCATCCATTTGGATTCTGTACTTTTTCACATAAAAAGGACTCATAGATGGGAGATGGAGACAAAAAAGCAGGCCTCAGCCTCCAAACCTGTTTGCAGTTCCAGGATTTTGGCAGCCTATGCATTTGCTTCTCTTGTCATTGTCTGGGATTAACTTTCCTCATGCTGAGATGTGGCAGGCAGCCTCCTTTGAGGGCAGATGACTCTAGCCTGTCTGGGTGTTTGATGGATAAAACAATTGCATCTAACACAGATATGTGGTCAAAACTATCTCCTTCCACAGTGGCTGACTGGATTGAGACATCATGCAGAGATGCAACCAGCGGCCTGTTCTCTGGGCAGGTGCTTTGGGTTTCCCAATAACCTTTAATTCTTTAACACTTTCCAGAAGTTCTCTAAAGGCAACTCTAGGATGGAAGGTCACATGTTAAATTCTCGCATTTAACTGCCAGCAGTTCAGTGCACAAGAAGGATACTGCCCCAACCCTGGCCCCCAGCCTACTGTCAAACCACAAAACACGGCATTGCTGGAGCAAACAGGGCACCCTAATTTCTCCATACAGGAAGAACGTACGCCTCTATGTAATACCTCTTTCTCTCATCTGGATTAACACACCCACCCAGTGCAATTATTTCAGCAAGCAGACAGAACAACAATGATGGAAGCTTCCTTGCCTGAGGTATGCTGAGAACGCACAAGGCACACACTGCCTCTCCACCTGAAAGAAAGTGCTACGCCTTAAAGTAGCCAAACCCCAAATGCCTGCCAGACAATTCACGCTTTGCTTCTTCAAACCAGATGACCAAAATAAGGCCCCAAGTTCAAGTGGAAGATCACAGACTTTGTTAGTGTGAGATGGCGAGCCCTGAAAGGAATGTAGAAAAGGGGCCTAGCATGAAAGTCACCTGTGCTTCAATTTCTCTTGACTTCCTGGCCAATAGCTCCTGCCACTTCCCCAAGCTCTTTTGCCTTTCCATAGCATAGAAAACTTCCCGAAACAAGATCCTGCTTCGTTTTTCTTTTCTTTTGCTCAAACTGATCTTCCACTTTTCTTACTTCTGTACACTGCTTGTCATTGGTTGCATCTTCACCAAATGGGCATTTCTGAGCATTCCATGACATCAGAGACACTCAACCAATGGCTGTGGATGGCGCAGGGGCTGTTACAGTGCCTAGATGAGAAGCAAAGGGTTGATTGACAAGTTCATGCTGCTGGGATGGCCTCTTCCCTAAGAATTGAGGATTGCAGTGGTGTTTTCCAAAACTACTCGTTTATGAGTTGTATTGGCATTTATTAACTCCATAGAAATTGAGGCAAATGAGGCTATTATGACACGAGCTGTAACCAAATAACGTTGGTGAGGAAACATACTTGTGTGTTTGCTACAGGAAAAATGAACCGTGTGGATTTTAATTAGAATTAAAGCCTGTTAATGGTCAGATAAACTCTGCCAGTGCCTCTGCAGTGAACCATACAAGCTTTGATGTGTTTTTAAGCAGAAGCAAAACAAGTGCCTTCTTCAGAGCCCCCCTTCTTAATGTCCCGTGTGAACAACACAATGCCCAAGTTGTCCAGCTCCCTAGTACGTCAGCAGTGGTGGCTGCGGGAGGCTTTGGTGAAGCCAGCAAAGAAAGGCAGCCTCTCCATTTGAACACAATGCTCCTTCTGTGCAGCTGGAGGGAAAGAGAGGAGAGGGGGGCAACGAATGTGGTGACGAACAGCCTGGAGGCTGGGTGGTGAATCTCCACTCTGATGAAAGCAGACTTTTTTTTTACTGTAGTCCAGGCCTTCCAGCGCAGCCTGCTCACAGTCACCTGGTCGTGTTTGGTGACTTGCAGGGGCTTGGGATAAAACGGAAAACAGCACCCGTGATTTGCTGCCTGCTTGGGTATGCAAAAACAGGGGCTTCTCACAACATCTAACATGCCCCAATGCGTACCTGGTGGCTGCATTTGACTCAGAGAGTACTCAGCTAACCTGTATCAGTGTTAACATCTAAAGCACAGGAGCTGCCCCAAAGAGGCATCATGTCTCTGAATATCAGTTGCTGGGAATCACGGGTGGGCAAAGTGCTGTTGTGCTCATATCCCGCTTGCAGGCTTCCCAAAGGCATCTAGTTGGCCAATGTGAGAACAGGATGCTGGACTAGATGGGTCACTGGCCTGATCCAGCAGGCTCTTAGTTCTTTTCCAGTTCAAAAATTCTGATTCCAGGGTACAGATAGAACAGCTTGTGACCCAAGAGAGCTCCGCCTCTCCTCCCCAGTGCCCCCCAACACTGCAAAGCATTCTAAGACTGCAAGCCACTTTCGCAGCATGACCTCTTAGCAGTCTGCTGCATTAAAAGAGAGAACGTTTCCCAGCTTCAAGGTCACGCTAGCTCCTGATATAGTGTGCTGGTGTAGATCAGCGTGGGGAATGCTGGTGGACTACAACACCCACCAGCCACATGACGAATGGCTAGGGATGATGGAAGTTGCAGTTCAGCACCACGTGGAAGACCCCAGGTTCCCCACACTGAGTGTAGCTGAACAGTAAGCCTGCAACTTATGCACATTTAACTAGTGTGCATTCAGCTTTATGCGCAGGGTAAAAATATGTATATTTAAAAATGTAAAAGGGGGAGGAAAGAGGGCAAAGTTCCAGGAAAAATGACCTTGGTAATCCAGCCGGCCATTGAACCCAATGGGTTTTAACTATATGTGATTTTGGCTTACCTTGAACTGGAGGGAAGAATGAGTCAAGGGGCCATGCGCAGTTAAAACAAAAAACGTCCCCGAGAATACTCAGAGTTCATGCACCTCAGCACCACTGAGCAGCCACGATGTGAATTCCGGACGAACCTGACCCCCTTTTTAATTCAACGTAGAAACCCACCGCACGGAGCACGTGTTCAACACACGCAGATTCGTGGGCGTGGTTAGAGCGGGCGACGCCGGCGGCGACGTGGGCGTGGCCCACGTGGAGCAACGCCTGAGCTCAAGCCGCGCAAGGAGGGGGGCGTGGCCAGCAGGAGCACGCCGGAGGACCGCAACGCGGAGGGAAGGGAGTGGGCGGAGTCTGAGGCGCGGCTCGATGCTGAGAGGGAGGGATGCTGCATAAAAGAATGAGAGGCGTGGCCAAGACAGGCGTATAGAAAAGAGAACGGGAGGAGAGGGCGTGGCTAAGAGACAGAAGGGGCGGGCTCAAGCTATAGGAAAGGGACTAGAGGAAAAAAGGAGGCGTTGCGGAGTGGGCGGGTCCTTCTCCGCGCAGTCCCCACCCCGCCAGCCAACCCCAAGCCGCTCAGTGGCCGCCTTTTGGGTTAGTTAGCCGGCGAGCACTGCAGAGGCGGCAGCAGCATCAGCGGCGCCGGCGCATCTTCCTCTTCGTCTTCCCCCCTCCCCCCTCCCGGCCATCGAGTCCATTTTCACCTCGGCTCGAGGAGGAAGCTGCCAGGATGGCCGTTTCGAACGTTCGGGCGTTTGAATTCCACGGCGGCGGCGGCCGTTACCGCTCCAACGGCCGAATCCCAACGGCCGAATAATTCAAACGATAAGAATGAAATAACTTCTGTTTTTTTTTTTAAATTTGCATATTAAAAATAATATCAGGGAAAGCGACGTCCCGTGTGGCAAGAGATATAGATATTGAAAAGAAACCATTTTTTTTTACCTCAGCGAAGGATAAAGGGAGGGCGACGCCGCTGAAAATGATGCTCAACTCGATGCTGTTCGGCGAGATGGCGGCGCGGGCTTTCCCGGCGTCGGCGGGGCCGGCCTCCTCGTCGGGGGTCGGGGGCGAGATGGACGACGGCGTCGGCGGGGCCCCGCCGGTGACGGCGGCGCTGCGGAACGACCTGGGCTCCAACATCCACCTCCTGAAGGGGCTCAACGTGCGCTTCCGCTGCTTCCTGGCCAAGGTGCACGAGCTGGAGCGGCGGAACCGGCTGCTGGAGAAGCAGCTGCAGGCGCAGCAGCTGAGCGAACGCGAGCGGCGCCTCCACTACAAGCGCTTCCCCAGGCACCAGGCCGTGCAGACGGACCCCGTGCCGCCCTCCATGCCCCCTTACGTGCCGTCCGCGGCGGCGGCGGCGGCCGGGCCTCCTCCTCCTCACCCGCCTCCTCCGTCGTCGGCTTCATTCTCCTCGTTCCCGCCGGCATCGGCTCCCGCCTCGCAGCTGCCTCACTCGCACTCGCACCCGCCGTCGCACCACTCCTCCTCCTCGCAGCAGCACTACAGCCGACTGCCCGGCACCATCTGGAGCTACACGCAGGTGAGGCGGACGGGCGGAGGCGGCCTGGAGACCCTGCAAGGGCCCGGCGTCTCCTGGGTGCACCCGGACGGCGTCGGCGTCCAGATCGACACCATCACGCCCGAGATCCGCGCCCTCTACAACGTCCTGGCCAAAGTCAAGCGGGAGAGGGACGACTACAAGAGGAGGTGGGTGGAAGGCCGCCGCGGGAATGGGCTGGGGGGGGGAGTGACACGTGGCTATTGGGGGGTGGGGCGGGGCCGGAGAGGACCCCGACTCGCGAATTGGCAATGCTTGTGTGTATGGGGTTGACACGTGAATCATGGGGTAGCTGCGGCACGTGAATGGTCTGTGTGTATGGAAATGACGCGTGGATTATGGGGTGAGTGGGACATGTTAATGGTTTGGGGGGGGATAACACGTTGAATGTATGTATGGGAATGATGTGTGTGGGAATGGTCTGTGCTTGTGTGGGAGTGGGTTATTCAATCAGTGGGACATGTATGTGGTTGGGCTGTGGGGGAATGACCTGTAAGTATTACAATAAATAACAAGATGAAAGATGAAAAAATCTTTTTTAATAATTCCAGTGGCACCTTAAAGATCAACTAAATATAAGCTTTCAAGGTATGAGCTTTTGTGTGTAATACACACTTTGTCAGAATTTACACATGAAAGCTCATACCTTGAAATCTTATATTTAGTTGATCTTTAAGGTGCCACTGGAATTAATAATTTTTTTCCATTTTTCATCTTGTTATTATGGCAATGACAAATCAACAGGGCTATCCACCTGAATCTGTAAGTGTTATGTGTGTGAGAGGGGGGATGACACGTGGATCATGGGAGAGGGTTGGGACATGAGGATTGTGGGAAGTTGGTTGGAATAGGACTCATGATTTGGGGCGGAGGAGAGTGTCCTAAGCAGTCTTTCCCATGGGGAGCACTTGTGGCACCTGAGGAAACTGGGCACATATGGGAGAGAGAGTGGTGGTATTAGTGGAGATATTTGGGCTATATCCCAGCTAAGTGGGTAGACCCACCAAGATTAATGGATCTAAGGGTAGACCCACCTAAGATTAATGGATTTAGAAACTGCCTAGAATTTGAAAATAAAATAAAATTAAGTAGCATAACAGTCTTAAAAACCCCCACTACTTTTCATCATTTAATCAGAAACTAGACACCCAAAACAGGGGCCAGTTTCATTGGAAAGCTCTGGCAAGTCTTCAAAAGACATCTGAAGCAGCTTTATGTATGTTAGTTAGTCATGTCCATTAATTTCAATGATTCTGCTATGGGTATGACCAGTGCTGCATCCAATCTTTTACTGTATTTCTGACAGAGAGATGGGTAATTTGTAGCCCTTCAGATGTTGCTAGACCACAGCTATCAGGATCCCTGACTATTAGGCTTGCTGGCTGCTGGGAGGTGGAGTCCAGCAACATCTGGAGGGCAGAAGGTTGGCTAATATCCATCCTTTTACATTTCCATCTTATGATTTAGTTATACTTTGTATTAGAAAAAAAAGCATTTCCCTTTTATGTCTATTGGCTCACTCATTTACTTTCTGTATGATCGGAAATGATTGCATGGGTATATTTCCTGTAGATCAGAGATGGAAAATATATGCCCTTCCAGATGTGGTGGAATTTCAGCTCCCATAGTCATCCCTAAACTCTGGCCATGTTGGCTGGCTCTGATGGAAGTTGGAATCCAACAGCATCTAGAGGACCACACGGGTTCCACATCACTCATAAGCTCCACTTATGGCATTTTCTGTAGTATGAAAACTCAACAGAACTTCAAAAACATAAAGCAGCAACATTAACAATCATTTAAAAATATAGGTTACTTAAAGCAGCATCATAAAGTTCCTGTACTCATAGAAAACCTATCCATCTTAAAATAGCTCTCTCTCTCTTGTTAAAGAGAAGGCCACATAAAATAAATGGGGTTTTAACTCTCAAAGGTTCTTTTTAAAGGGATGTTTGCTTGCAGTTCTAGTAAAATGTCAGCTGGATGGATGGAGTAGGAAGAAATAGCTCCTTTGGCCTTCCTAAACAATTGTAGTTCATCTGGAAGGTTAATTTCATCTGTATTATTAGAAGCACAATTCTATGCACGTTTACTTAGAACTAAGTCCTGCTGTATGTTATGGGCTTATTCTTGGGTAAGTGCATAGGATTGGGACTTTGATATAGTTAACCTTTCCTTTGGTACATTTATAGTGAAAGTAGTAGAGAGGGCCTCTTGCCCCCCTGACCAATGGATCTAGCTCTCAGGAGTCTTTGGAGGGGGTTTGGATAGTAGATTTCTTTCTTTACTTAGCTTCCTACTCTGCCTTTCCTCTGATAGGCCTGAGACTGTTTGGCAAATTAGCATTGGATGGGTTTAGGTGGTGGTGGTGATAATGATGATGTAAGAATATTAACCTTCCTTTTGCCCCTGCCCCCATCTGTCCCAGACATTTGGAAGCTTTTTTGCAGGGGGAGAAGGGCTCAAGGTGAAATGCAGTGGAGGAGATATGAGAGAAGAGAAGAGATGGATAGATGGATGGAAGAGGGATTGAAATATACAGCTGGGGAATGGAATGAATGAAACTGAAGGGCTGAATAAGAATGGGAGTAGAGGGATGTGGAGAAGAGGAAGTGAAGAAAGGGAAACACTGAGTAAGAAGGGGAGGAGAAAATGGATGGAGGATGACAGAGGAAGTGAAGATACTGGAAGGGTAGTAGGAATTGGGGAAGAGAGAAATAAGTCAGGGATGAAAGATTGTAGTGTAGGAGAGGAGAAGTGGGGGGTGGAGAGCAGGGCAGTAGGGACATGGGGATGAATGAAAAGGGGGGGGGGGAATAGAGACTGTTAGGAATGCATGGGGGGAGGGAGAGGACTGAAATATGCTGGAAAGGAGTACATAAATAGAGTAGGGAGGCCAGCTTGGAATGGAGCAGAAAGAGAGGGGGTGGTAAAGAAAGAAAAGGACATTGCAATAAAGGTACTGTCACAAAAATTGCCAGAAGTTCACTTAGTCTATTTCTGTCTTAAGACTGAGCCACCAGACGCTTCTGGATAACTTCAACCCATTGTCTATCCCAGAACCTGATATTCAGAAGTATGTTTGCAGAGTAGGAATTGGATATTCAAATTAATAAATAAGGAGGATTTCTTGGGGTGGGGAGAGAGGAGGGAATCTGTAATTGGGGAAGAGGATAAATAAGGGGGAGGGGAAGATATGCCACCATCAGGCAATTACAAAATTTGGGATGGGGACAGGAGTGAGCGAGAGCAGGATATAAGCAATAAATAGTACATCAGTTCTTACTCTCCAGAGCTCAAAGAGTTAGGCAAAGATTCACTGTTTACCATAGATAACAGTGAAGTGGGGAATCCTGGTCCTTCTGGCAGAAAGTCATATTTATAATGCAGTGCTTAAAGACTTATCCTTGTCAGGGCTTTGTGTTTCTTAGCTTATCTTGGTAGAGTTGAGGGGTATGGGGAGAGTTGATAATGGGCTGGAGGGTAGGGGGTTTGATGCGACATAGAATGTGGGCCTCTGAGATGACAGATGGCAGCCGGGATTTTGGTATGTAAATCTCAACTCCTTCCCAACCCAGTAGGAAGTGGGGGCAGCACATCAGGTGGGGGAAGGGGATCTAAAGGGGGAGATGATGAACATGGGCGGGAACAGCACTTCCCATTCCACCCACGCACATGCCAATAGAGCAGGAAGTGAGTTCTTGGGGGAACTGGAGAGGGAGGGTATGAGTTTGAATAAAGTGAGATAAAAAAGGAAGTGGTTGTTTGAATACAATTTTTACCTTCTTCCTTTAGGACAAGAGAGTGGTGACAGATGGGCCCTGGGGTAGACTTCATGATGATAAGTGGTGGGATGAGGTGCTGTATTTCATATGAATAAGGCAAAACAGTTGGCTGATTAGTTCAGTGGGCTCCCTAGTTGTGGAAGAAATAGACAGTGGTTTGTGTCTTACACTTTCCTCCTTCAGTATAAAGTCTGAGACTGATGGAGGATGAAGAGGAGTGAAAGGGATTGTGAGGTGGCTTCATGGGGAGCATATGGTGGTACTGTGCAGAGCAGGATACAGTTTTCAAATTTAAATACTGTGATACTGCATGTTCCAGTGCAGAGTGGGAGTTGAGTTTATGGCCCTTGACAGAGGAGTAATTTTCATTAGGTGGGTACTTTGCATGCAATTAGGGCATTGGAAAAGGCCTATGTTCGGTACAAGATGGCAGCATGAATGGTCAGGGACTCTCTCTGTGCAGTACTGGTTTTCTGACTGTCACTGGAGGAAAAGGTGAGGGGGTGGAGAGAGAGAGAACTGCAGCAGGAGATGAAATGGGTACTTTAGGTTATGGGATAGATGGTAAAAATTGGATAATGAGTACCTGTGTCCTCATGTCAAAGAAAGAGGGGTTAAAATTATTTGTAAGATGACACACCATAGAATTAGGATTTGGGTTGTAGAGAAGGAAACATACAAAAGATTCTCTGCCTAATCTACTCAAGATGAAATCGAGCAAATTGAGCGTTTCTTGAACTCTGGTAGTCAGGGTTGTGGGTGGGTTCCTGCCCGGTTAGGAAGATACCTCTGGCAAGGACATTATAGAGACATCTGCTTTTTTGCTCTGTGTTTACAATTTGGTAGCAAAAGCTGGTTGGGGATTTCTCCTTGATGAGCCTGCTTTTTGGCTCCTGTGAATGAGCTCAGTGGTGCAGTATTTAGACTGAGAACACTGCAGAGGAAGGGATTGCATCCAAACAAAGCTGTTTGAATATAATGCTTGCCTTAAAAAAAAGAAAAAAGCACCTGTGCAGCCTCATTTCCTATAAACTCAAAGTAGATTTGAGCATATTGAGTTGCCTCTTTAGTATGCTGACTTTCTCCCCTGTTATATGGTATGTGTGTTGTGTAGGTGTAAATAGGAATGTAGGAAGATGGCTATTTGAATAGGTAACTGCCTTGAGAAAGCTGCAGGAAGCAACCTTCCTTAAGCTAGACCTTCTGTTGCCTTTATAAACTGGGCGTAAGCGTTCTCTTTTTAATTGATAGGCACCCACTCTTAAAGGTAAAGGTAAAGGTACCCCTGCCCGTACGGGCCAGTCTTGACAGACTCTGGGGTTGGTGCGCCCATCTCACTCTATAGGCCGGGGGCCAGCGCTGTCCGGAGACACTTCCGGGTCACGTGGCCAGCGTGACATCGCTGCTCTGGCGAGCCAGAGCCGCACACGGAAACACCATTTACCTTCCCGCTAGAAAGCGGTCCCTATTTATCTACTTGCACCCGGGGGTGCTTTCGAACTGCTAGGTTGGCAGGCGCTGGGACCGAGCAACGGGAGCGCACCCCGCCGCGGGGATTCGAACCGCCGACCTTTCGATCGGCAAGCCCTAGGCGCTGAGGCTTTTACCCACAGCGCCACCCGCGTCCCTGCACCCACTCTTAGGGCCCGGCTATTCCGCCTGTCCTTATCGTCATACTTCATGTTGGACTGGAACTTGTGATTTTCCTCATAATACTTTTGAAATATTCTGTAGATATAATGTAATTATGACTTTAAAAATTGAGAAGGAAATGTTATGGTCAGTCTTGGCTCCCACTTCCACACTGTATTGTTTCTAGGTACAGTCAGCAAACAGGCTTCTTCTTGGTCCCTGTTCTGTATATTTCATATGAAATTTACTCTATAATGTGGAGTAATTGTGGCATATATTACCTTTAAAAGTTGGCTGGAACTCTTAACTCTATCAAATACTTTTAAGATACATTAATGCTGAGTTTAGAAAAGAATGAATATTTGAAGATGTTGACCTTTGGGTTTGTAAACAGCAATAAAAACATTTTTGTCATTATTAAGGCTTTTATTTATAGATGATAACAAAATAATTAAAAAGAACATAACAATCTTTTCTGTTTTTCGTTATTTTAAGGGCTCAGTCTCCAGCACTATTTTTTAAAATAACGCTCATAGTTTTTGCTACTTTTGAAGAAACTGTGTCCTTGCTCTTTATGCTCTGACTCTTTATTTTGAAGTTGCTTACCCAAGTCTTGTTTGGGTATTTAAACCCTTTACTGTTATTATGCGAAGCAGATGGCATTGTAAATGTATGTTATTTATTCATGGTTTTGGTAGCTTACTGTGGATGTTCTAAAAGGTATTGCAACACATAAGTGATCCTGATGTTGCTGTTGTGGGTAAGAGTCCATGGAAATGTCATAAGGCGGTACAGCATATATTGGCTATCTTTTTGCAGCAGAACAAATAATCTAACATAGGACTGTTTCTGAAGCTGGTCCTACTCTGAGTAAACCCATTGAAGTTGATAGAAATGTCCTACTAAGGTCCATTAGTTTCAGTGGATCTTCTCTGAGTAAAACTTATTGGATACAACCCAAAAAGTGAAAAGTCCTGAATTTCCTCTGTCGTCAATTGGAGGATTCAACTGTAGATACAATTGCTGGCGCTCCCCTCCCCCTGGTGTGTAATTCTATAAGCTGTATATCGTCCCTCTTTTAAGTAGCAAATTCACAGAGGTTTGTTACCAATCACTTCTCTTAAAACATTTTAATTACATTTTTATTGTGTTCTTTCTCCATGGCATTTGGGCAGTGTGTGCACCCTCTTTTGTTCACAGCAACCCTGTGGACTAGGCTAGGCTAAGAGATGGTGAGTTTCATGCCTGAGTAGAGGCTGAATATGGGCCAACACTATATTAGTAGTAGTAGTATCACCCTGCCCGACTGACTGGGTTGCCCTAGGCTACTCCATACTGCCTCTCAGCGGTGGGTAAGAATGATCATCAGTCACTGAATTTTTAAAAATGTGCTAGAGAAATAATTCCTTCTCTTCCCTCCCTTCTTCAGTGTGTATGTGGGTGTCCACAGGATACAGAGTTTTTGTGGACCCACTTTGCATTGCTGGCTGCTTGTGTGTGATTGGGCATAAGGAAACATGGCTGGCGTGGTATTAGGGGATAGGAGAGCAATAAACTCAATGTAACTCAAGGCCCAGAACAAATACATGGATATTACAATAATTTATTTCCGTGGGAAGTCTGACATGCCACTCTAATTTAAGACTTCAGTTGTTTTAAGTGAAAAACCACTGAATGTATGAGTTCAGGTTCATAGTTGTTGGTTTTTTAAGCAGAAGTTGACAAATGAGAATACAAGTTATTATTGTAACTTCTATGCTCCCATTTTCTTGTTCCTGCAAAATAGTATCCTCCACAAATAAATCCATGAGTGGCACACTGATACATGAAATTTGTAAATGAGGCTATGGTGGATTAAGAATCTATGTGACTGCAGTTCTCAACTGAAAAAGGAGAAATAAAGACATTACAGTCTTTGCAGGTGGTTTGAAGGAAAACTGGCATCCCAATCCATACACATGTGCAACTGATCCAGAGAACCAGTCCTGTAATCACACTTGGTTGTTAGCTGATGTATGCCTGTTTACTCATAAGTAAGCCAGTTGAAACTTGCTTAGGATTGCAGCTCTTGGTCCACATTAGGTTTTTTGCTGTGGTATCTACTAACTTGTAGAATAACCATTAGCTGATCTGTTTTTCATCGGCTTCATATCATAAAGATTGTACTGACTGTATGGTGTTAGGAATACCATGTGCTTTGAAGAAAAGGCAAATAAGACATTTCTTGGACCAGGTAGTTAGCTTAAACTTTCATGTTTTTGGGTCAGAGTAATGCTCTGTGAGGTCTAATAGTAAAAAAAAACCACCCCACACTCCCCCCATATTACTATCATCTCACAACTTGTTTTCTTTCTTTTTGATGCTTATGACACTTGCTCTAAAAACTGATATTTATTTTTTGCATTACAAAAGTCGGTCTTCGCTCAGACTTCTTGTTTCTATTGTAGCATTTGGTCTGAAATGTTTAGGGTGTGTCTGTTTAAAGATGCTTGGATTTTTATCTCTGGTGGTGCAGTATATGTTGATAAATATTGCAATAAGATCTTGGTGTGTGGTTTGAATTAATAACTCTGTGTGGCCAGCTAAAGACTGCCTAGTTAGTGAAAATCCCTCATAGAGTCTTCAGTATTCTCATTTCTGAAGAGGTCTTTTCTTTGCAGAAAGCCTATTGATCAGTCTGTCTGGAACTTTAGTTCCAGCACTTGAATGGATTTGTATATTATGGTTCCAAAATTGTCTTTAATTGGTCCAGACATTGAGTGTTTATCAGGCAGTTGGGTCCTCTTGTGACTGTGGAGAGAAAACTAACTTGTTAATATTGGTTGAGCTGGAAATAATTGCTTTTCCTCAGGTTGCACTTTGATTTGGCAGATTAATAAAGTCCAGTTGAGGATAGGGATTATTCCAAATTTTCTGCAGCTGGGGAGGGGAAAGGTTATCATTGCCAAAGGGAAAGCGTGACAAAACTAACAAACTTTTGTTTTCCAAATCTAAGGAACTTAAGCACATTTTTATTAAAAGCAATCTGTGAGGAATGTCTAAATCAACTTTTAAGTTAAAATATCACTGTAACAAGATGCAAATGTTATACTAGCAAAGGCCAATCAAAAACAAATGATTTTTGATATGGGAAGGAATTCCAGTGAAATTATAATTCTCTCCTGACCATGTTCCTTGTGCTACCTTGCTATGGCTTCATTGCATTTCTGATGTTTTTTGGTGTGGGTTTTTCTTAATGAGAAAATGTCTAATCACTATAGTTTCCAAGAGTTCTTTTTTGTTTTCTTTTTCATTAGGAGTTTGTACTAATGAATAGCTTTGATGCAGAAAGTTGGTATTGCCAACTGATTGGTGTCAGTTTTTAAATGCAGGGCAGAGCCAATTCTAACGTTTTAAGTGCAAGTTTCCTAACAGTAGAGCTATAAATACCACAATCTTGGATGCATTTTGTTTTTTTCACTGGGAATCTCCACACACATGTTTGCCAGCCATTTTGCTGGTATACACACAATTCTATCTTTCAAGAAACTTTGAATTATTAAGGTGATATCCAGTGCAAGTAATCAAAGTAGACCCATTGAAATCAACGGACTTAATTTCAGTGGGAATATTGTTGGCTGTTACCCATAGTATTTTTATATTTAAGATTCATCCTGATTTAGAGATGGGAAGGGGGAGCAAATGCAGTGAATACGGGCCTTTAAAATGAGGTAGCTCTTTCTTCTCATTTGGTTGTGGTATTTCCATCACAGTCAATGCTAGGTGAGCTGCTGCCTTGTGAGCCATAGGCTAAGGCTTAAATACTGATGTTGAATCAATAGAATTGAGAATAAATGGGCAATAAATCTCATGCTGTAAAACTGCTTCTGATAATTCTTTGGCTGTTTTCACTGAGTCAGTCTAATTTCTCCTTATCTAACATTCTTGTGCTTATCTCTGCTAGGGTTGTAATCAGAAGTCACAAACGTATTGCTGTTAATTATGTGAAAGTGTGTTGAGGTGATCACCAAGGCCAGCTTTCCTCCGCCTGTTGCTCTCCTGGTGTTTTGAACTACAGCTCACATCAGTTCCAACCAGCATGGCCAGTGGTTAGAATTGATGGGGGTTGTAGTTCAAAACATCTGGAGGGAATTAGTTTGGAGAAGGCTAAGCAAGACTCTCTAAGGGTTATGAAAAAAATCGTGCCACTTAACCATGTAGATAAGATTTGGGGTTGTATCCAGAATTCACCATACTCTGAGTAGATTCATGGAAAATAATGGACATTCCCACTGATTTCAGTGAGTCTTCTCTGACTTTGTTGCTGGGATCCATCTGTTTGGGGAGACAATGGAGTGGAGTCGGAACTGTTGGAGCAGGCTTCCTCAACCTCGGCCTTCCAGATGTTTTTGGCCTACAACTTGCATGATCCCTAGCTAGCAGGACCAGTGGTCATGGATGATGGGAATTGTAGTCTCAAAACATCTGGAGGGCCGAGGTTGAGGAAGCCTGTGTTGGAGGGTCGCAGTGCCTGCTGTGTCTGTAGAAACTGATGCGGGAGAGACATGTTTTGTTGCAGATTAAGGCATCTGGTTGTGCTGCTGCAGAATTTAGCTAAATAAAAAGCTTGGTTTTTCTCCCCCATACAAAATCCTCATAATACGTACTAGTTAGTAGTTTAAGCTTTCATGGAGTCTTTACATTCCTGAAGTGTCTCGTGTATCTTGCCATTTGAGTGTTTTGACCACTAATCTTCTAGGAAGTTCTACTTTATATTTCCTTTTCTTTTAAGTAGCTCTGCAGCACCAGCCTCTTAAATCCAACTCAAATAGTATCTGAAGACATGAGCAGGGATGACTTGGGTGAAAATAGAAACCTAGACATAAGATATTTCTAGCTCTTCATTATGTGTAATCATAGGCTTAAATGGCTGTAGAAAGCAGTCCAAGTGCTGGACTGTCTGTAGCTAAAGTAAGAATGAGGCTGATGTAAAGCTCAGCAGCTGCTTTTTTAAAAAACTGCAGTTCAGGCTTTGTGGGGACACTGCCAGGATTTTGCCTTTTGACTCCTGTGCAGCTTTTATTTTTCCCCAGGGCTGTTGACTAATCTTAGGGCTGTGCTTTTAAAAGTTGAGAATGTGAAGATTTGTAATGTGGATTGTGTTATATATATTGCAAAGCTACAGATCTGTGAAAAGGAATGAAGATGGCTGTTGCCATTGCTTAAAATCTGAATGCAAGACTTTTTGAAAAATGATCAATATTTTTGTATTTTTCCATAGGATCTAGTGTAGAGTGCTCCATCAAACATTTTTCTAGTGTGGATAGCTGCCCAGCCAGTAAATAAAATCAAGAATATTTTAATGCTCTTGAAAGGTTTGACTCATTGGCCACACAACCAGTAGAGCTCAATGTTATGCTTCAGTGCTTAAATAAAACTCTGGCTATAACAGGTTTCAGCTTTCTTTTGTCTTCAGTTGCCTTACTAAAGTCCTGCTGAGTGCTGTTTCCACTAGCCTAGTTTCCATTGCTGTTTTTCAACCTCTCTTTCAGTGTTTGAAATGTGTGTGCAGGTAGATCTGCAGCATAGTAATGTACCAACTATTTCTTAGGTTCTGTTAATGGCAGATGGATGCTGGCTTCTAGAGGCTTTCTCCCCCTGTCAGAAGATCTACGAGCCGTACCACCAACCTGGAAGAAATTATAAAGAAGTGTTTCTTTATTATGATTCATATCTTTATTTCCTTGATCCTCATTGAGCACAAAATTATTTAGATATCAAAGACTGCAATCCTATACACAATTACCTGAAAGTAAGTCCTATTCAACACAGTAGGATTTGATTCTGAGTAAGCAAATGTGTGATTGCACTGTAAATATTGAGGTGTGGGGATGTAAATATATATCGTTTCTTCTGTCTAAAGTGATGGTGATCCAGAAGAGGGATATGTGCATGCTCTGGAGAGAATAGCACATACAACCAGTCAATGCTATGGAGTTCAGGTGTTGCTGTGCAGGTTCCAAGGACCGAGTGACCAGTCACTCAAACCTTACAGCAGCTTGTCTCCGGTATTGGAACTGCTGAAATGAAATAAAGATGTGAAGTCCCAATTCCACATGTTTTGATGGGTGAGTGGGTAGATTTTTCAGTCTCTTGCAGCCTTGTGGCACCTTAAGCACTTTCTTTGGATCCTGACCGCAAAATCCAGCAACTGGCAAGCTTTATCCTCCACAGTCCCTCACTTGACTGTTTTTCTTCATTTTAAAGTATGTGAGAAGACTTCCATTTTAATCTCAGAGGAGAAGAATAATTCTATGCCATGGATGTAGAGTTGTTTCATCTACAGCCTATTACATCAGCCCCGTCCCTAAATCTCCTTTGCAAACAAGAACGTTAGAGCAGCAGAGAGAATGGTATTCTGTCTCCATTAATGATGTGCTTTGCTTGTTAATAACACAGATCTGCACTCTGGTTGCGTTATTGTGTGAAACTGAATCATAGATGGTGCATTTTAAGTATGGGCATGTCTGGCAAAGGGTAATCTGCACTCATGTGGCAAATATTCATTCACTGGCTGCTGTAATCCTGCCAGGATTCACATAGTCTGCTTTATCCAGCCATAATTACTTGGAATACAATATTAACCCACACTAGTGATAGAAATATAATCTTATCTTGAATGTTTCTTAGTATTTTTTCCTTTGAAAAGTCGCTCAGAATCAGCTACCACAGTTCAGGAGCAAAGCACAGAGATATAATGTTGATATAATATTCCTCTTGCCTCCATATTGGAAGTCTATGGTTTGTTGGAAATGAACATCAATGTATGGGGCTGTGCTGTAAGTTTATTTAATGTCTAAAACTGTGTGAACGAAATAATAATTTATATGTGTTCAATAATTGTCATGAGGGGCAGAAAAATTATTAGCTACTAGGAACTGCACACTTAGATGAATTTAGATGTAGGCTTAGAAGGAGACATTGGAGTGGGTATATTGTTATATAGATGGTGCATATGATAGGCTGGAATAACTGTTGTGCACCACAAATGCTCTTTTTATAATATTTTGTGAAGGGTTTTTGTTTTTGTTTACCTGCAGCATGTGGGGCTGGTTAGACTTTTTCTAAAAAATAAAAATAAAAACCTTTATCAGTGTAGAAATAAATTTGTGGAATTGGCTGTTTGAAAATCTGAATTGCCACTTGCTACTGCAGTGTTCTCACACACATTGCTGGTTTCAGGTGTATCAACTGGCTTTATTTCCAGTGTGCTTTCCATCTGCTCTCAACTTCGTATTGCATAGATGCTTTAGGAGGCTGGATAGATTTATAACTTCTCTTGGTTGCTTTACTTCCTGTTGACTTTGCCTTGCATGTGATTTAAAGAGGATGCAAGCACATGACCCACCCAGTCAAGCACTCTAGTAATTGCACATTGCTCTATTGAGGAGTGAATGATGAAGTTATAGCATCTGCCAGTGTGTTCCATGCAACCAGTTCTTTTTATTAAAGTGAACATTGTTGGGGCTGTAATACTCCCAATGCTATAACTCTTGCAACTCCATGCACTTGCAGAGATTACTAAATAGCTACTGCACTGGCTGACATAAAGCCACCAACAGTGGAACTGATACAGAGAATAAGGCTGTAATACTGCACCTACTTACCTGAGAGTTAGCTCCACTGAACAAACATATATAGGATTGTGCTATATGTATGGGAGAGGAGGAGTCTTAGCATTAGTGTGGGTCCCACTTCAACTGCCTCCCCATTGGTGGTTCATATGTTCAAATCCTTCTAATCCTTGTTCAATATATTGTGGCAGGAATATGAAAGAACTGCTTTCTAATTATACAGCTATTACTTCAAGAGAATACACTGCCCTGGAGATCTAAGTTAGGACAAATCTATCATTAATAACTTGAAGAGAGTGCTCAAGACCATGCACATCCAGTCACGCTGCTTGGAGGGAAATCCAGTGTAGGAAAGTTTATTTGAGTAGATAAAGGTTTTTGAGCCTGTGCCACTTAGGGAGGTGAACTCCCAGCATCCTGGAAACCAGATTGCAACCATCATCTCCCACAAAAGTTTATGACATTGGTACCCTGGCACTTCCTTGATGTACCAAAATAAATTCATTCAGTTTTCAAAAGCAAGTACCTATGTCATTGCTGTTTGTAAAGCTTCTGATCAAATTGTGATACACCTGAAATTCTTCTTTGAGGAAACTATATTTCATTAAACATGACTGTGTCAATTAGAGTGATACTCTAGTCCTGATTCCTATCTGAAATTTTGCTTGCAAAATTCTGTGGTGGAGAATAACAATACATTTACTTGAAATACAACAGCCTTATGGTTATCTTATTGCAGTGTATCAGTATCAGATAGATTGCTAGAATGAAGATGAAAGAAACACCAGTAATAGTTGTGCAGCTTCACTCTCACTGGATCTTCTAAAACACCACCAAGTATAAAGGCCTAAATCTGAAGTTCTTAAAATGTACCATATTCGACTTGGGTAGTATTCTGCTTGTGGCTGTTCAAAAACCAAAATGCACCAGTGTTAAGGTTTACGTGCTTGTAAGCTCCTTTTATTGCTAGCCACTTTTATTTAAAGGAAGTAGACTTTTTTCTAAACTGAAAATTAGCAGTTTTAGTGCAAATATATCCTGTAATATTTTTTTTTAAATCCTTTAATGTTTACAAGGGTAATGCAGCATACTTTGCTTTTTGTTCAAACAAATATCCAAGTTGCATTTGGTGAGTTGATCAAAAAGTTTTTAAATGTGCCTTCACCATGCATACACCTACATTGTTTCTTAGCCTTCATGATCATCGTGTGTGTGTGTGTGTGTGTGTGTGTGTGTGTGTGTGTGTGTGTAAAAATTTCATCATATTTCTTTCACCATAGTAAAATGTTGCTTAAAATTCAGTAGACATTTGAGTATTAATGTAATGCAGCTAGTCTGACAGGTAGTTTACAATGTGGCGATATAGATATTGCTTAGGCAAGAAAATGCTCTCCAAAACATGAGTTCTGTATTTAATTATCTTGCACCCTGGAGCTCTTTTCAGCAAGCTAATCCTCTGCTCTTCAGATTGCCAAAATAATTACCTCTTTCAAAAGTGAGCCAAAAGAATTCTGTTTTTACCTCCAGTTATAATAACTGCAGTTACTACAAAAAGCAAAGAATGACTTTCTCTTTTTTTTTTTACCACAGATGTTTCATAAGCCTTGCTGCTAATTGTTTTTCCAGTAGGACTTAGATCATATGAAAGCAGTTAACATTCAGTTTGCTAAGGGATATTTTTGGAATAAAAATTTACCACATAAATTAGTCTGCAGAAAGGAGAGCTTACTGCAACTTTTGAACTAGTTTTGGTCAGATAGAGAATGGCATTCCTTTCGACGTATCCATGTAGGGTAGACTGACTCTGTAGAAGGAGGCTCTTGCAGAAGAGCTGGCACACTGGCTGACATGGGCATCACACTGTTCAGTGGGGAGGAATGTGATATATGTACAAGAATAGTCTTCTCTAGAAACTTGTTTACTCCCCTGTAAGCATATTTGAGTTGTAAGTGAATCATTCTTGTGACTGGTGTCTTAAGCCGATGGACATTATTGCCTAACACTGAGGAACTCTTAATATACAATAAGATGTTTCAATGTATGATAGTTAAAACAAACAAGAATGAAATAAGAAATACAATGTATCTGTATCTCTAGCTGAAATCTGTGTGATATGAATTTCTTCTTAAATGTGAGCAGAGCAGTTTATGGCTTTTTACTATGATTCCATATAATGATTCTAGGTAAACCCCTCAGATTTTTACTGACTAGGAATAGCTGCTACAGTACAGCAGCTATGTACTGCAGGATGTGGTTTTGAATAATTCCCCAAGCTGCTGTGAGCTGGTTTCCCTGTTGTCTTTTATTTTCCTCTCTGAATTGGTTCCTTTCTGCTGAATCTGGAGATCAGTAATACAAAGGCCTTTGTGGCTTTCGTCCCAGTTATAAACTGCTACAGTCTGCCCTTCAGAAAACGTCAGGAAGGTGATTCAGAAGCATTTGTTCAGTCTTGGCAACTTGGAAGAAAACGTATTGTAGAAAACTTGCTACATTCACTTTTCCTTTTTCAAGCTACTAACTTTCCTGTTGCTTCAACTAAGCCTACAAAACATGTGTCCTGTTTACCATGGCATGTTTCAGTGTAATTTTAAGGAGTAGCTCTTTTGAAGGGTTCCCCTATTTTTTAGGATGGCCTTAAAAATAAGGTTGTTTCTGATCCATCCTTTGAGGTGGTTCTCTTTAGTACAGTCTTATGTCTGGAGAGTGCTATAAATAGTTCATGATGCCTAGAGAAATGTTCTGCAACCTTGGCTCCCCAGATGTTGCTAAACCACAGTCATGGGAATCTCCATATATCACCTAAATCATGGGTAGGCAAACTAAGGCCTGGGGGCCGGATCCGGCCTAATTGCCTTCTAAATCCAGCCCGCAGACAGTCCGGGAATCAGCGTGTTTTTACATGAGTAGAATGTGCCCTTTTATTTAAAATGCGTCTCTGGGTTGTTTGTGGGGCCTGCCTGGTGTTCTTACATGAGTAGGATGTGTGCTATTGTTTAAAATGCATCTCTGGGTTATTTGTGGGGCATAATAATTTGTTCATTCCCCCCCCCCAAAAAAAAATAGACCAGCCCCCTGCTGAAAAAGTTTGCTGACCCCTGACCTAAATTATATGGATGCCATTCCATCAGAGCTGTATGGCAGGGATGAGGACCCTGTGGTTCTCTAGGTGACAGTGGACTCCCATCAACCCCAGCCAAAATGGTCAGTGTTCAGTGATTATGGGAGCTGTGGTCCAAAAATATTTAGAGTGTCACTAGTTCTCAATCCCTGCTATTCAGGTAAGGCTGAAAAATTGTGGCATTGATTAATATTCAGAATACTAATTTTAAATTCTGCAGTTTACAGTGTGTGTTGCAAATAGCATGTGATCAGGCTGCTTGGTTAGAAGGACTCTGAGCTGTTGAGCATGTGGAGCAGGCTAGGACAGAGATATCCCAGCTCTTATTTCAGTGAAGTTCCTTTGCTTTAAGCAAAGAAAATCTTTGCAATGGTAGCTGGAGCATAGCATGCATACAGATCTTACCACAATAGATTGAAATGTATTTATTTGCAAGTTCTGCATAAGAGCTGCTTGAGGAGGTGTTGCCCTGCTGAAATTAACAACAGAACTTTGAAGAATGCGGTCAAAACCACAACCCAACACATTCCTCTCAGCTCTTCGTAAACTTAAGCATGGAGGAGTTTTGCTATTACAAAGCTTGGAACAAATACAACTTTGCTCTTTGTTACAGTGCAGAGTGTTTATTGTGGCTCCAACAACAAGTTGTTGCTCCCCCCCCCTTCAGGTGAATTTAATCACCATGCATAATTGTTCAGTGCTTACAAGGTACTAGCTCACAAGGCATTATCATTGTTCTGACATGTGCATACCAGACCTATGAAATCTCTTGCTAACATTTTCCACCATCAGGAGAAATAGTATTTCCATTTTGGGGCATAATTAATGAGAACAGGTACAGAAGCCAACTTGATGGGACTGTTTGCTCAAGTCTCCTGCATATAGAAACTTGGTACTTGGTAGCATCATATCGAAAACTAAGAGAAGAGAGGGTGTAGTTCACAGGTAGATTAGTTCATTCTGTGCAGAAAGTCTGAGGGTCTGTCATTGGCAGCATCATTCTCCAAGTAGAGCTGGGAAGGACAGGGAACCCTGGAGAGCTGCTGCCTGCCAGTGTTGACAGTATAGAATGTTGTTTTTGTTAAAATTAGTATACTGAACTTCATCCATGGTTTGAGGAAATGAGGCTCTAAGTTGCAACCCCTGAGCAGCTTCAGCCAGCTTTTAATGGAATTGGATATTCCCATTAAATTAAAACATTTTGCACAGAGCTGTTCAGTATCCATTCAATTTTGTGTTTCAGTAAGCATCTTACTAGAAATATAAACAGACTTGCTAAAATGCATGCAGTTATTCTGGTTACTTACAGCTATTTGTCATCTTGCTCCCTCCTCAGCATCACCTACCAAGTGCTGACTATCAATGATTTGAAAAGCTCTTGTCTGTGGTATACTTGTCTCTGCTGTTAATGGTTTAAAGGAGCACCTAATGGCATACAGTGTATTTAGAGAAGCTAACTCAAAACACTGCAACTTTATTAGTTGAATTCTGCACCAAGGCAAGCTGGTATAAACTTCAAAAATTACCTAGATGGAGGGTACTAATTTTCCACAATTCTGTTTTATCTTAGTTATAAGCGTCATTTTTGCATCATATTAATTCGTGGAACTAGTACATGAAATGTTGCCTTTTGACATTTTTTTTAATGGCATTGACGTGGATGAGAGATGTAGTTTCCCTCGAATGACGATTTCCAATCAGACATCCTTGGCAGTTGCCACAGTGATGTAACCAGCAACTAAAAAACCATTAATGCCAGCCCTGGTGATTGGGAAATGACTCTTTAGATGGATATAGGGAGAAAGAGATTAGTATGCATGTTGCTACAGACCCACACATGAGTAATTTCAAAGTAAACTGGTTGTGTTTGAGCATGAGGAACATAAAATCTCTTGCCAGCATTAGCAAACAGTACGGCACACCCTGCCAGTCAGGTGCACCTTGGGAAAACATGGCCATCAAGAGATCTGAAGCGATTTAAGACAAGCAGCGTTGCCATGGGGCAGCAAGTGGAAAAACGTGTCTCCAGCCCGTGACTGTGGGGCAAGGGGGTACCACCCAGGGTGCAATTACCTGGGCCTGGCACTCACTGTTCTTTGTTCTTCATCCTTTTGTCTAATGCTGGCGGGGCTCAGAATACCTTAGATGCTTCTCATTGAAGAGATGAGCAAACTAGGTGTAACCCTCATGCCCAGATGAAAAGCTGACATCTGTTATTACACTCTCTCATCCTTGGCTCTCACCATATGAAGAATTCCTTTCAACACCTAGGTCTGCATGTATGTTTGATCATCCCTTGAAATTATCACTTGACATTGGACTGTGGAATTCTGCCACTAGTATGTTGATTAAAGCATGCACCTGATAATCACAATTATTTCCTTGGAAGCTTGAGAACCAACTTCTCTATTGGTTCATATTAGGAGCAAACTAACATGGCCTGCCCTCCTTTCTTCACAGTGTTCTTTAGCTCTCCATGTGCAGTTAAGATGCATTTTAAAATTATACCCAATAATTGTTTAATGGTTTGTCTCCCTGGGAGGGCTGATTTTCAGTCTGTGACTGTGACATAATCCTCATCCTATCTAATGTCAAGCTTGTTGGTTTGGTGTCTGTTTGGTTTGGCAGCAAAATGGGATCACTCTCTGGGAAGGTCATGGTTTCCCCGCATACTGCCTAGGTACGCAGGATTTGGGGGAAGATTTTCTTTAACACCTCCCCCCTCATAGAATCACAGAATTTTATTGTTGGAAGAGACCCCCAAGGATCTTCCAGTCTAGCCCCCTGTGATGCAGGAATCGCACATTGCTCACCTCTTCTTTGCATGAAGAAGATCTCAGGCTCAGTCCAAAGCAGCATGCCCAACTGGGGCTGGGAAGATCCTCTACCTGAAATCCTGGGCAGCCTCTGCTGCCAGTCAGTGTAGACAGTAATGGACTAGATGGACCAATGGTTTGACTTAGTACAAAGCAGCTTGTGATGGTCCTATATGATACAACCTGGAGTTATTTGTTCTATTCTTTAAAAAAACAACACACTAAAAAACAACACTACTTTCCTTTAGTATAGAAATAAGTTCAGTCCAAATGTTCAGGCCAATGCAACTTCTTCCACATCTGTACAGTTTGCATCGCTGGCAGCATTTCACTCTCCACCACTTATCAGTCAGGTACAGGTCACTGTGGATCCACTTAGCATTGCCAATCCTGAGCGTGCTGCTCCTCTCCAGTTCTGCCACCACACTGCCCTTGAAGGTCAGTTCTGCCACCAAGAAAAAGAACTCCCACACATTCTCATCTGTGAGTGAGGAGACAGTCCAGTATTCAACCTCCATTTCTTTTGTCACCTTGAGGGTATTCCTCTTGGTGAAGCTGTACTTCACTGGAGAGCTAAGATCCTTCCTGAGAATGACATTGGAAGGGTTGTTCTCCTTCAGGGCATCAACCAGTGACTGCCTGGTGTGGCCCAGGGAGGCCATGTCATTCACGTTGAAGATGATGATTATAGGTTGAGCCCCGTGGTAGTAGGTGGAGGCGATGCATTCGAAGCACTCCTGGCCAGCTGTGTCCCACAGCTGCAGGCACCTCAAAATGCTCCATCTCTAAGTCCACCCAAAGGTGACTTTGTAGTTATTGTCAATAGTGTCTCTGCAGACTGATTGATCAAGTGGTTCTTCCCCACAGAGGTTGCCAACCACAATGATCTTGGAAACTAAACCCCACGGTCCCTGTCCACTGGGCCTGGCACATCCCAATCACTTTGGGGCGGAAGGAGGTCAGCCCCTTTGGTGAAGCACCGTGGCAGTTCAGCAATGATGTGGTTTCTTCTGATGGGGGCAAGGATGTTCTTCATTGGGACATGAGGTTTGACTGCAGAGCTCTTCAGTATTCCCACCTGGACTGAACTTTGTGCCTTCTGAATGCAAAGCAGCTGCTCTGTCAGAGCTACTCCCAAAATATCAAAGCTTGTTTTTCAATCCTCCATCAGACAGAGAGGGAGCAGATATCCCAGCAGGCCTCAACACCTCTCCTGGATGGGGGCAAGAGGAGGAGGGAGGGGTGCCTTTTTTCAGAAGGTAGAGGACAATTGAAATTTCCTGGGGCCCACCAGGAAAGGAAGGTGTGGACCCAGAATCATTGTAGGCATTGGTATCCCCCACTGTAATGCAAGAGTTAAACCAAATGGTTCAAACTAATGCAAAAGGAAGTGAGTATTTATGGAAACTCCCGATCAAGATAAACATTTACATAATGGCCACCTTTTAAAATTCCTTCTGTCACTGTTCATATTTCTTTAGAAGTCAGTTCAATTCATGAATAATATTTCTAAGGCTGAAGTACGTAGTTAAACTCTTGACTCTTCTCTATAGCCAACACTGCTTTCATCAGCTCGGTGTGGTTTGCCTTGTTGCCTTGCTGTGTAATACAGTAACTGTTTTTATGCTACCTCTAGAAAGTATTTCCCTCCTCCCAGCCTGTCAAAGAAGCATATGACATTGGAGGTAGTTTGAGGTCTGGGGCTGCAGTGATGGAATAAGTGAGGAATGCCCTATTGCCTATGGAAACAGAGGGCTGGATTCCTAGCTTCAGCTTGACTGGTCCATCATTTCCCAGTAACTATAACAATGAGCCATGTGAATGTTGAGAGTAGTCAAAACACACAGCTGCCCTTAGAGAGAGGAAGGAGCTTAGATCATGCTCGGCGTTTAAATGTTTTGGAATTGATACCTTATTTAAAAATAATCCCAGTAGCCTGTGACGTGGCTGCTAATGGCATTTTTGCAGTCTGTAAATTCTGGCTGGCAAAATTTGCTCCAGTGCTGAATGTCCTGCCTTGATTGCAGCTGGACATTGTGGGAACTGAGGTCTGAGCCAAGAAAATTTTGAACCTAGGAAGAGCAGCTGTCTGCAGCATAAGTGTGAGAACTGCTGTCCTTTGGGCTGCCTTCCCAGACACCTTGCAGTCTCACCGGCTGGAAGTGGGCCTACCAATAGAAGGACAGGCTCCTATGTTCTTACTGCCAGAGGGATGCTAATGAAGCAGTCAGGCGTTTTCCTCTTCTTTGTTGGAAGGGGGAAGGTGACGTGTGTGATCAAGAATGGCTGCCTCAGCATCTCCTTAGGCTACTTCACAGCAGCCCCACTTATATGCTGGCCTCTCAGGTTGCTTCAGAGCTTGAGCATATCTTAAGGACAGCTGAAACATGCTGCACCAGCATCTTAAAGCTCTCTTGGCAATGAATGAGGCCTTATAGGAATGGCTAAAGAACATAGCAGTCAGCTGCAAGCATTTCCTCCATCACTACCTCTATATTGCTTGTGATGCTTCTAGCAGCAACAGTGGTGGATTGTTTCAGAATCCTTTTTAAAAATATTTGTTTGTGAATAGGATCTGTATGTCATGACTCTAGCCTTGCCTATTTTAACATATTAATCTGAAAGGAGCAATGGCTGGTGGGTTGCTTTAATTTGTGTTCTTGTGTCAGACTCAAGACTGCAGGAGTTGGTTTACACCAGGGAGACAAGACACTTTGGTTTTTAAATGTGTTCACACAGGGCTGGTGTGAAATTAATCAGTGTCATGGGAGAAACAGTCAAAGCCAAGAACAAAAAGGGATTTTGGTTATGACTTCCATTGGGGAAACCTTACGTGCCATTAGTGAAATGTAGCGGCTGGCTCTTCTTCAGAGAGAGTCATTGGCAGATAAAAATTGCCTCTCTCGCTCAGCTAGCCTTGCAACTGAAAGCAGGGGGTGGGGTGGGGTTGGATTGTTCTTTACATGTGGGGTGGGGTTGGATTGTTCTTTACATGTGTACATTCACATAGCATGCATATGACTCCCATCACTGTATGCCAGGGGCACAGAACCTTTTTCAGCCCATTCTCTCCTGGAAAACTTTTTTGGGGGCCACATGAGAGGGGTTTGCAAAGGCAATGTATTTCTTCACCCTTACATTTCCCTCTCTATCCTCCATTCAAGCAAGCCAGAGGCAACATCAGAGTTTAAGGACATACTCCAGCCAGGCAAAAACATTCAAGGAGGGTACAAGGACAGTCTGACAATGGGTGCAGCTTGGGAGGGTGTGGGGCCTTGGGACCAGACAGAGGCCTGGAGGGTTGCATCCAGCCCCTGGGCCTGAGGTTCCTCTGTGTCACCAGGAAAGCATGTTGTTAAGTCAGTTAAACTGGGATTGGGTCCTTCCACCGCATGAAGCAAATTAACTAGGTTTAAACAAAGATAATGAAACTTTTCACAGCTCCACTTGTGTGATTGTGGTTAGCAAACACCCTGCAGACTACAAGAGGACAGTGATTTGTCATAACTTTATGACACTTGTTTAGAATGACTCATGTACTGGGGAAGGACCCACCTAACATTTTGCTTTTGCTTTTTATTTTTTAAAAAAATACCAGTTTGTCTGTCTCTTGCTCTGCCTTGTAGTTCAAGAAGTTGAAATCAAGGAAGATAAGCCTTTGAGAGCAGCAACTGATACTATCAGTTTAAGTCCTGGAGGTACAACATCCTACCTGGCACGTAAAATTGTAATGATCTCATCAATATTCCTTGTGTAAATGATTTGGAAAAATAACTCAACTATTTATCTCTAAATCTGTTGTCTAGAATGGCAACTTTTTTTTTTTACCTCCAAGTATATTTCCTGCAGGTCAGAAGATGGATGCAGATTTAGAAAAGCATCATTGCTTCTTGTATATAAATACCCTGGTAACCAGTAACTTGTGTGCAAGCAGGGTCACTAGAGTTGAAGTCTAAAAACACATGTGTTAAAAACAAACCCCAGCACCAATATTTTAAATGGCTGGCGTTGAAAAGTAAGGTTAGAAATATCTTTCTGCTCAAGTGTGCAGTTGCTTATTAGGGAGACTTCACCTCATGCCAGTAGATCTGCCCTGCAGACACAAAAGTAAAGATGGCCATTGTGGGTTGCACATAATGCTTGTGGTTCACAAGAGTTCCTCCTCCCGCTTCAGGAAAACGACACATTCAGGTGCAGTTTGTCAAGGATTAGTACGGAAAATGACAGCCTAACAGCTGCCTTTGTTGTCCCCTTCTGAAATGATCCCCTTGGCATGTGGCTGTGTTCTAAATGCAGCCCTTAAGGGTGTGTGTGTTACGACTTGTAAAATGTTGGTTCTGCACAGAAGCTGCTTTTGGAAAGAGTTCAGTGGGATGTGGTTGAATGGTAAACACAAACATCACTAGATTGTTTTGGAAATGGGAATGCTGGCAAATCATTGTATGAATCTGTCAGCAAATGACACAGGAACAGTTCTCAAACTTTTGTAGTTTTGATGAAGTGTGGGTAGATCTTGTGTTTTCTGTTCTTCCACCAATGTAACCTTGTTAATGTTAGCCAATTGGATAAGTAAACAAGTGTAATTTCATACCGTGCTTTTAATTAGACTGTTGGGAGTATTTCAATCATCCTTGCGTTGATGCTTTTTTCCAGACATCTAATGGCAGTCGTCAATCATAGTTTCATAACCAAGCTTTCAAGTTCTCCAGCACTTCTGCTGAGGGATTTGTGGAGCGAAAGGTCTCTGCAAACGTGACCTGATGCATTCCTGAGGCTTACTTAAGGGAAGCTTTCTGCAGAATGTTTTATCTGATGGAGTCAGCAGTAGCTCCTAGTGCCTTGGGCTGCCACTGTGCTTGTAGGAGGAGGCAGGCTTTGGCTTCACCTATGAAGTTGTAGTTGTTAAAAGAGTGTCCTTTATTATGAGATATGATCATTTGGAGGTTAACATGTTTTTACTGAACCAAAGTATTCCTGGCAAGTTTTTCCAGTAAGTGAGATTCAGTACTGTATTTAAATTCTGGGGTAGGGCATGCATTCGCCCTAACCTAGGCCAGCCTTCTCCAACTTTGTGCCCTCCAGATGGTTGGATCACAGCTCCCATCAGTCCCAGCATCTTATGGCCATGCTGACTAGGGCTTATGGAAGGGTTTATGGAAGTTGTGGACCAAAACATCTAAAGGGCCTCAAGTTGGAGAAGGCTGGCTTTAGGCAGTATGTAACAATCTGTGACCAGCAAGGAAAACTGGATCCCATACAGGACTATCCAGGGCCAGGACAACTGCTTGTCAGATCTTCCAATTTGAAATTGGGTTCAGAGCTCGTAAGGCTCCCTCCAACTTGGGCTGTGCTTTTTTAGAGTGCCATTGTCACATACTTCTCTCTTATCTCTAATTCAAAACTCTTCTTTTTTCAGATGGGAGGAGGAACTGGCAAAGCGAATGAATCTGGAATCAATGGTAGAGACTCTCCAAGAGGTAGGTTTCGGAGAGCACCTAAATGTATGTTTCTTCAAAGGTGGATACTGGCCATTTCTTATTTTTATTGGTACCCAGCTGGCTTCATGAGCTGCCTGTGGCCTGGGGTTAGGGACTGCCTGGGATTAATGACCAGGTGTGTGTATCACTTCATTTGTAAAAAAATCAAACCCTAAATGGTATACTAGTTCACAGCTGCTCTTCTGTAAATTGTACTACAGGATAATAAAGAACTCTGATTTTATTTTTTTTATAAAGAGGACTTCGATTCCTGGTATCTAGTGGCACTTCACCAATAGAAGAACAACTTCATTGTTCTAAAGGATGTAGGCCCCAAATATCTGAAAAACTCTCTTCATCTCTACTAGCCTTCTCAGGTGTTAAGAACAGTGGGGTGTGACAGGGGTTATTGATAATTCCACCATCCTCAGTGATAGCCTGAGATAGGGCTTTCTCTGTGGTAGCCCCTAAATTGTAGAACTCCTTTCCCACAGAGGTGCATCTAAGCATCTTAATTGTACAGCTTTTGTCATATGCTGAAGATGCATATCATAATCCAAGTATTTGATCGTTAAGACATTTTGTTTTGTGAGACCCACCTCTTTCACTGAATTTATATTGTCCTGTTGCATTTTGAACAGTTTTATAATTGTAATAATTTGATTTCTATTTCTGATTGTATTTTCAATTGTTGTAACTCACTCTAGGGTGTTATGGTGAAGGATGCATTGGAAATCGGATAAATCAATAAAGCTGGCAGTCCAGAGGTGTGGGTTGCATAATGGCATAGCTTTTCATTAGCAGTTAAGATGGTCACAGCTACTTATGTAGATCTAATTCACATTGTTGACCTTCCAACATCCAGAGATAATGTTTATTACAGTATGTGAGGTATCTGAGATAGCACTGTGGGGACCCAGAGGACCACATGTCATTTTCCACTCCATGGCTTACCTGGGAGTTAGTGAGGCTGATCCACAAGATAGGAGCAAACTGAAATTAGCTTCCCGATCTGTATTTGATTATTTCTTTAGAGCTTTCTGTCTGAAGCTTGTGCCCTTCTGCACCACATTTCTTTGTACCATTTGTCCTCTAGGAGGCACAAGAAGCCGAAGCCCTCCAAGAAGAGTTAAATGAGAAGATTGAGAGACTGAAAGCTGAACTTGTTGTCTTCAAGGGTCTGATGAGTGATGTAAGTACCCTGGCAGGCTGAGTTGCACCAGGTTTAAAGGGGGGGGGAGTCATCTTCATAGCTTCATTAATGAAAAAGTTATGATTTCAGTAAGTGCTGCTTGCAGTTAGTATTATGGCTGCCTTGTATGATCTAATGCATCAGACCAATTCCCTCGTCCTCTCCCTGCTTCCTGTCTGGTCTGTGTAGATGCATTTAACTTGCTGCTTATCACACAACCCTGAGTGTTCCCCGATGGCTTCACACCAGCTAGCAGTGCTGGGTACTCCCCCCCCCCCACCCCTCCAGTGCTGCAACCTCTGGAAAGAATGTTCTTTAAAGGGTTTAGGCTTTCCCATTAAGTGCAGGTTTGAAGAAGCACCACACAGGTGCCATCAGTTAGAAAAATGCTAAAAATACTCCTTTCAGTTTCATCTAACCAAAATGATTTCAGAAACTCCAGTTCAGATCTACTTTGCTGGGTCACTTAGTTTCAAGCCTGCCATTTGAGCATATTGAGTAAACTGTGTGCATATTTAGAACTGTGAATGCCATTTTAGGGAGTCGTTTCAGGGAGCAGCTTCCTGCTTTGGAAACTTGAATTGTCAATAGTGTGGCCTGACAATCAGAACAGGTAGAAAGCATGGCAAACCTCGTTTATGTGACAACTATTTTAGCTGATGTAGGGAACTTGAGTGCTCAAAGATTCTAGTTCACATGAAGAAAAGCCACTCCTGATTTTCCACACACTTCACTTTAAGGCCTTGCTCGCATTTATCTCCAGGCTCAACAGCAGAGCTACCCCAGCCCTCCTCTTTTCTCTCTCTCTCTCCACCCCCCTCTGTAGTATTGTTTTCAGTTGGGAACTTCAAACATTGCTCTGGGACATATCAGAAGCATGTTGCCCTGGCTCCTTAGAAAAACCGTGGGCGGGGGGGGGGAGAATCTGTTGGTGCATATGGTGGTTCTGAAAGTCAGGCTCCAAAGAAAATGTCAATGGACACAAGTATGTGCAGTCTGCTTTTTATGAGGGAAATCCATTCTTTCTGCCAAGTGTGGATGTGTCATTGTGCTCCACAAAGTGGCTCTAGGGCAGCAGAACTGTAAAAAGGTTGGCAGGATCTCAGTTGAGTTTACATACCTTGTAACTTTCATGATGTAAACATGCAGGGCATAATTCTTTTATCTTTGTAATTTATAGGTGGCACAGTTATGCACTGTTAAAACTTAATAGTTTAAAATAAATACCGTTAGTGTGTGCAGAGAGCAGCAGCCCAGTCAGAGCACAGTCTAACTAAGGGTGAGGGAATACAGAAAAATGTACATCTTGTGTAGATAGCAGAAGCTGCAGAATTTCATGGAGAGTAGTGCACGGTTTTTTGGATAAGAAATGATTGCTTAAGAGACATTTTCATAGTGGAAGGGTATGAGGTGTAAAACATTGTCCTTATCAGTATTGTATGTGGAATAAATATTTGGCTTTGGTCAGATTTGGATTTTTTTATTTTTTTTTAAGAAACTAGATGCTTTTCTCTAGAAAGACTTGTGTGTGTGGATTTTTAAGGGTTAAGTAGTGCAAAAAGCACAGTTACAGAATATTTGGGAAATGCTCCTCCATTTATAGCCACTGAATTTCTTACATTTCTGTGCTACTCTTCCTCCTAAAGGAGCTCAGAACTGCAAATAATGAGCAGCAAAACAATATATATACACAAACAAGCCTAGGAAGTGAAAATCTGAACAAGGTTAGAAAATTTGGAAGGTCCCTTTTCTCCTAGAATTAAATATTTTAGGTTGTAGATTTTTTTAAACGCTCATTACTTTTTGGAGGCATATATCATGTGCCAGGTTTCATCTTGTAAGTTCTTGAAAGATGTTGGAATTCAATAATATCATTGTCCTGTAAGAGAAACTATTTTTAGTGTGAAGTAGCTAGGTGAATTTCTGACATGAAGTACTATCTACCTTTCTACATAAAACAGAACCTGCATCCCACACATCATGTGGGGGACTTCTGGAATAGGTTTTTCCATGTACATTCCATAAAATAAATAGCACTGCAAATGTTAGGCTTTGGGTTGAGAGTTTGTTTAAACCGTAACCTTCCTTGAACATTTGCCTTTGTTAGAAATCAGTGTTCAACTTGCAGTGACTTGACTACCTACCCCAAATGCTCCTGTCCCTTGGATGTTTAGCATTCCTGGAAACCAGGCAGCATTTAATATGGAGGCTGGCGTGATCTGCATTGATGGAGATACTGTAGGTCATCTCCTTCTTATCTTCTGAACTGTATTAATGGAAGATAATCCACTGCTGTCCTTCCTGCAGCCTATGACAGACCTGGACACAAAGATCCAAGAAAAAGCCATGAAGGTGGACATGGACATCTGCCGACGAATCGATATCACAGCCAAACTGTGTGATGTAGCGCAGCAGCGCAACTCTGAAGACGTTTCCAAGATATTCCAGGTGATTAGGCTCCGTCCTGTCCTGTGGAGAACATGGCTGTGCTAGAGAGAGATGGAGCTATGTTTCGGATTTGGAGTTGCTGTTCAGGATTCCCACTATAAATCATGGGACCAGCTGACAAGCCTCTGTAGAGAACACCCCAGTTTCATGTGCTCTGTTCCCATGTTGGGAATAATCTAACTGAAGCAGGGAGTTGTGTTCTTGCATCTACAAAGGTCTGCACAGGTGTCACCAGGCCTTGGGTCTCACACAGCAACATTAAGACCTCAGTCTCTTTAGAAGTCTTCAGATAAATCATAAGAGCAAGCTTGTGTGTCTGCTGGTCCTCTTGAGACACCACAAAAATGCATTACGATGTCCCACTTGGCTTTTATGTTCCTTATAAAATAAAAATCAGATATTTTTTTCTGACCCTGGGAGAACTCTAGGAGAAAACAAACAGTTAGCTGTCATGACATTGCAAGTGTGTAGGCAGCTGTGAAAACCTCCATCCACAAGTAGATTTTGGTCCAGGGAGTAGGAGACAGGCCATCACCACAGGGCACCCTGCCCCTCCTCTTAGTATTTATGCCCCCTGATTATTCTGCTATCCATTATTAAATCCCAAGAAGCACACTGTCCCATACAACCTTAAACCAATAAAACAAAATTCATAAAACCATCCCAGAGTCATACTAATGAATCAGTTCACTCGTATATGCTTACCAATTATAACTCTGTTTGATAGCTGTGATCCACTTTTGTTTATGGTGGATGAATATTTGAAATGAAATTTCTTTGTGTTTCCAAACTTCTTCCTCCAATTTCATTCTGTTTTCCTGTCAAAACTGGTGCCTGACTAGCTCTGCTTCCAGGTGGGAAATGGTGCAGGACTCGGGGTTCTTCTTCCTGTCTGTATGGCACAGCTGAGTCCCCCCCTTGTCACTGTTAGCTGAGGCGAGGCAGGGGACCGCCAAGGGGTGCCTGTTGCTCTCCAGCTTGTCACCTTGAGCATCTCCAACCGCTTGTGCGTCATCCTCCTAGCCTTCGCATGGCCGACTGCAGCCCAAATGGCTGTGCCACTGAGGCATGGCCTGTCTAGCAGCTTGCTTTTTTTGCCGCGTGCTGTCTCAATCTGCTTCCCTGTGCTGTGTGTTCTGCCACCTGTAACACTTGTGATTTAATGAATCTGTGTCAGCTGTCACTTGCTCACTCAAACCATTGGAAGTGGGGTGGGGGTGGCTGATGGCTCACAATCTTTTCCCCCACCTCATACCTCTCCTTTATCTCTGCCCCTTCTTGGCGCAGCAGCTCACCTGAACCTTCTAGTCACTGCCCTTCTCTCCAATTCAGGTGGCTTCCAAGAAGAAAGAGCGGAAACTCGTGTCGGATGATGACCTCTCTGAGCAGGATCCAGACAATGCCCGATTTTCGGATGATGAAGTCAGTTGTTCTCTGAACATCACGGATGAAATGAAGAGGATGTTTAATCAGCTGTGAGTATTTCAGAGGCTGGGGAATGTCTTGGCATCCTTTTGGCTGTGGCCCTTGGAAGGGGGGAGATGACACCAAAATATGGCTTCGAGGTAGTTTCTGTTCTTCACAGAGGCAAGTAGGATTTTGTAGCTTTTAATCATGCAAATCAGAGAACTCGCATAGATCTGCTTGTTTTGCATAATTCTGTTTCTGCTGGAAGAACATAAGAGTAACCTTGCTAGAGCAGACCAAGTGCCCATCTATTCCAGCATCCTGCTTCTCTTGTTGGCTAGCCAGGTGCCTCTGGGAAAATCCACAAGCAATACTCAAAGCCAGGAATCCTTGGCCAATTTGTCCCCCGGGAACTGGTAACTAGAGGGCCACTGCTTCCAGAACCTGGAGGTTCCAGATAGCTGTCCTAGCTAATAACTATTTCTAGACCTACCCACCATGAATATGTCTAATCTTTTAAAGCACAGATGGGGAACCAAGTGCTTTCCAGATGTTGGATTCCAGCTCCCATCAGCCCCAGTCATCATTGAAAGATGGGAGTGGTAGTTCAACCACATCTGGAGGGCATCAGGTTCCCTAGCTCTGTTCTAAATACAGCTAAGATAGAGTCTTCATATTGCAGGGAGGGTAGCAAGGAGTGCAGGGCACTCAAGCCTGTCCACTGGAAATATTAGCTTTTCACTCCCTGCCACCTCTTGAGATCTCGGTGGTAATTGCCTACACACTTCCAGTTGTATGTTTTGCAGTCATCATGGCCAGAAACAACTTTGTTTTCAAAAAGAAAATGAAAAGGGTGGGGATCTATATGCAGAATTTCAGATACCTGAAAATACAGGTATCTGAAATTCTGCATATAGATCCCCTGAGCAAGACTTGCTGACAAGAGGACCTGCAGCCTTTTGCTGTAAGTGCAACCCTAATGCAGGGGCATCACAACACACACTTTGGGACAGCCTACATTGCACGGCATGCCTACATTGCACGGCAAGCAACCCTTATCCAGTGGGAGGGAAGCTTGCTGAAAATGAGCTAGGCAGGATTGGCTAGCTTATACATACCGTTACTGGAATCCATCATGACTTCACCCAGCAGTCCTCTTCTTAAATGCCAATAAAAGATAAGAGTCTTCGTCACTCAGAAATTATGTCCCCAAGTGAAACTCTTGCTTAGTAATCATAATGCTGGTCTTTATGACTGTTTTTATAGAGCCAATGCTTTTAAACACTTTGCCTCTTTCAAGAAGCAGAATTTCCAGGTCGTTGTGCATATGCACTCTCCCTCAGAAGGCTCTGCAGTTAGTAGCTCTCATTCATGCCATGCGCCTTACGTAGGAGCCCTACCCCTGTGGCATGTTTTCGGGACATGGGATTTGTTCCAGCTCTTATTTTGAATGGCATGGGCCAACATCAGCTTTTGCTGCGCACCTTTACTCTTAAAATGCTACATGCTTGGACTACGGCAGTGATGGAGTATGACCCCTGCGTCTGCAAGCCCACCCAGGAATCCTGCAGTTTATTTTGAATGTGGCTTACTGAGGGCTGATTCTTTGGGACACTCTGCAAGTAATCTTTTGGGTTTAAACACTGTGGACAGGGTTGACAGTTCGGACTATACACTTAATAGGCCAGTCCATTGCATTGTTGGAAGTGAAAAGAAATCCCTTCTAAAACCCCTAAGGAACAACAACTGCATTAGTGCTGTGTCTTTCGTAAGAGGGTTCAAATTATTCAGATTATACAAATAGCCATGGTTGCAAAATAAATGCAGCTGAAGGCAAGCAGTAGTTTTAAACTGGGAGGCCTGGCCGATTTTAGAAGCTGGCATGTGCTCCCACGCTGCCTCTTCCAGTCCACTGCCAAGTTTTGAATCCATTCGTCATAAGATGAAGTGTTGACCTCGACTTCCTGCTTTATATATGCTCTGCTGGGAAGGAAATGAACTCAGGAGACAAAAATGTCTGCCATTGTGGAGCACAGCAGAGTAGCCGCAAGATTCCCGGAGGATGGGATCAAGCAGTCCCCTCTCAGGCAATTCTTTAAAAGAAGCTAGTGTAAAATCTTTTCAAAGTTTCATCCTGGTAGTTTTTAGCTGAAAATTCAGGCATCACTGCCTTGTGACCTTGACTAGATGTAACTTCTCAAGCCTGATTGTGTTCCTTCGGCTAGCCCAAATTGGTCCCATAAAAGGCATCAGTTGTGATGTGATGTGTTCCCTGGAACTGCCTTAGTAATGTTTGCTTACTTAATGATCAGAGCTGTTGCATTACTTCATTTGTACGGCATTTAACTGCTTACAAGTCTCTAGTCCAAAGGTCCTTGCAAAGCACCTGCTTTACCTATAGAAGTCACTACATTCACTTCTTGGCATCCCCAGGTAGAACTGGGAAGAGAGTCTTGCTTGGTACGGTGTAGAACTCCTGCCACCCATCTATTCAGACAATACTGATCTAAGTGGATCAACAGTCAGACTGTGTATAAAACCACTTCCAATTTAGACATCAGAGCTAAATGAGCTTTTGGTACTCCTCATTCACTGTGCAGCTCCCACATTCAGCTCTATCCCCTGGAGATTGGGTGCAGAGAATCTGGGGAGGGGGCAGGATTAGTGATGAAACCATCAGAGGCCCCCAGTTTCTAGTAATGGGTGTTGTACATCAGGGGTTGGCAAACTAAGGTCCGCGGGCCGGATCAGGCCCAATTGCCTTCAGGATCCGGCCCGCGGACTGTCCGTGGATCGGTGTGGGGATTCTGTTCGTTCGGGCTGCGCCATTCCCCCCCCCTGCGCCATTCCATTTCCACACACACACACACTGTGGCGCCTCCTCCCTCCCTCCCTCCTCCTGGCTTCTTCTTGCCCTGCCTAGAGGAGGAAGGGGGCTGGGCTGAGCTGGCTGAGCACCATTTTAAGCAGCCCCTCTCCGGCGCCAGCCCTGTTGCACCACTCATCTTCCTCCGCTACCACCGCCCTGGTGCTCCTGTGGGCCAGAGAGTGGAGCAGACAAGCTCACTCTGCCTACCCACGAGAAGCAGCAGCGGCCAGGGAAGGTAAGCACAGCGGCTGTGGGTGAAGGTGGAGGTGGGGGATGAGGAGGAGGACTACTTGCCCCCCCATGCCACTTTTCCAGTCTGCCACAAGGTCTGAGGTGCAGTGGACTGGCCTGCGGCTAAAAATTTTTGCCAACCCCTGTTGTACGGCATATGAAACTAAAGCAGCACAGAGCAATGATCATAGGTGGTTAGTGAAACTGCCCATCCTTTCACTGCTTTAAAGCATGACTTTTTAATTACATGTGTACGTCTTGGGCATTTTGTATCTTTTGTTAGTGATGGGCAGAAATCTTTTTAATTCGGACACTAGAACCTTTGTGTAAAGCTCTGGACTGTTGTTTTGATGTGCAGCACCACCTGGAGGGGAACAGCTGAACTGTCACACTAAGATTAGCTTGGAATTTCAAGTCTGTCTATCCTGCAGCAGAATAAAAGGCAGATGTGGAGCCTCTTTTCAGCAGAGGGCGAGATAGCCACATCAAAATCCTATGCCATTATGTGTGTGTTCTAGCGCTAATACCGTCTCCTAAGCTTGTTTTGAAGAAGGATTACAAGGATTTTTAAATGAAAATATATGTATATATATTTCCCTGTCAGGCGTGAAACCTTCGATTTTGATGATGACTGTGACAGTTTGACGTGGGAGGAGAATGAGGATACTTTGCTCCTCTGGGAAGACTTCACCAACTGCAACCCATCAATCGAGCTCCAGGGAGAGGTGAGTTTTGGATCTGGGCTCTTCGTGGGATGTCTCTCTAGCTTCTTCAGAAGTAAGGTTGTGACTGATTTCTGGAAGGGTTTTAAAAAGTAATGATTTTTTATTATCAACAACATAAATCCAATTTTTCAAAAGCCTCCATTGTGTTAGAATTTGGCACATCCTCTCTGCTGGAGAATAAAAATGGCCACTTTTGCAAAGATTGGTTTACTTGCTGCTGTATAATTGACAGGCGATTGTTTTTGATCTGCACCTGAAGTTGTGTTGTTGAGGCTCCTTTGATTGTGCAGGAAAAAACCAACATGGAGTTTAAAGCTTTGTCATAGTGTTGGCTACATTTTTATATTTCCTCCACTCACCTTCAGCTCCCCACCATCTCAACACACATGTACTTCATTACCATATTTTTCGCTCTATAGGACGCACCGGACCATAGGAGGGGGAGAACAGGGAAATTTTTTTTTTCTTGTTCTTCCCCTCTAAAACAAGGTGCGTTCAAGGTGCATTCACCCAAAGCCTCCGGAGCGCAGCGGGAGTTCCCGCTGTGCTCTGGAGGCTTCAGGCGGCTACCTTGGAAGCCTGGAGAGCGAGAGGAGTCGGTGCGCACTGACCCCTCTCGCTCTCCAGGCTTCAGTGAAGGCAACCCGAAGCCTCTGGAGCACGGCGGGAGTTCCCTCTGGGCTCCGAAGGCTTCAGGTTCCTTTTGACCTGCTCTTTGGGGCTGGTGGGGGGAAGCGCTACTTTCCCCCACCGCCAGCCTCAAAGACCAGGTCGTGGAGACCTCCCCAGGAGCGTGGGGAACATTCGCCGACACACCTACACATTGCAGCAGACACACTAACTTGTCACAACACACAGTTTGGAAAGCTCTGTCTTAGTCTAACACTCTACTGCACCACACAGGCCTATTATATCGTATTTTTATGTTGTGAACCTGCCCTGAGGTCTGCGTACGAGGGGCAGTATACCAATTTAATTAATAATACTCATTACATTGGGCCTACTCAGAGTAGACCCTTGGAAATTAATGGAACCCAGGTTTGTCATGGCTACCAAGTTAAATGGGTCTAGCATTGGCTACAACTCCAGAAACTAGTGTGGTTTTCTGCTGGGGATTCTTAAGTTTTGTGCTGTGTTTCTGGAATCACATGGCAGTGCTTTTTCATGTGGAGCCTCCTGTTACCGCATGATCCGGTGGCTTGAACCTTCCATCACATGCTCTTCTGCAGGCAGTGGCGGTTTGTAAATGATGTTTGTGACTGGTTGCCAGGCACTCAAGGTCTCGTTAAATGATAATGGTGGTGTTTGTAAACAAGAAAATGGGGAGGAGGGGAAGCAACTCTTAACTTATCTCCCTTCAACTATAGTAACATGGGCCTATGAGATCATATAGGACTCAAGAGCACTGGTTGTGAATTTGAGAATCTTTATTTTTACTATGTTAAATTATCCTTTTATCAACAACTTACAAGTGGCTGACAACTTCTGGAACATAGCATAAATTTCTTAAACTGATAGGCACTTGGTGATTCTGTAGAAATTGATTTGGATTTGTCCCATATTGGAGAAATAAAGCTGAAGTCACTTAAACATTGGAGCAAAGGGAGAAGGGACTTCACAGGAAGCTGGCCAAGCTTTGATGTTAAAAATGTAGGCTTGTTGTATATCCGATAATATTTTAACAATTTTTTTAAGCCAACAACAGAGAGATTGAAACACAGGAAACACAGCAGCACAGGAAGTTAGTCACAAAGGAAGCAGGCTAGGCACAGTTAACAAAGTCTTACTAGTTTTTAATGCATAGGGCTTTGATTTAGCTGACATATATCAGAAACACTAAGCTAAAATGAGAGGATGGGAATGATGGAGTGGCCTAGACATCTTTCTCCAAGGGCATCAAGTCAACTGGTTTGCAAATTCTCTTTTTAGGATGCCTGGTTCAGAAGAGCCTTGAGCTGCTTGCTGAACTGTTTGGGTAGAGCAACAGAATCCTGTCCCTGTTGCCCAATAAAGTCTGTAGGGAATAGTTTCTGTGTTTAATGGTTGTGTCCCTTTCTGATGATGCATTTGAGCCTTGAGTGCCTTGGCACTTGGAGAGCTCTGACCTTTCATGGTCAAATTCTCAGTGTACCTCCATTCCTCCCTTTCTCAGTAACATGATAGAGGGTGGTGATGGTGGGAGGTAGGAAGCTTTGTCTCCTTGGCTAGAAAGCCACTGCAGCAGCCACATCTCCTCAGCAATCCACCTTCTACTGACTGCCAGGAGCGCATGTTAAGTTGTTCCTTTCCATTTTGTGAACTGTGGTGGTGTGCACTGCAAAACGGTGAGAGATTACACCAAAGTGCTACAGTTGCAAAATGTGGCAGACGTTTGTGAAGGCGCCTTTCTAGTGAGCTGCAACTGCCAGGGCGATAAAGCAGTTTTAGTGATGGGCTGGAATTAAGTGACAGATTATTTGCATATAACCATGTGGCTGTGCGTTAGAAGTATAGCTATCAGTGGAGTATTACAGAGTTCAGGCCTAGCATGCTGCAGCTCTAAAGGTTTTAAGAGGCTTAAATCCCTTCTAACTGAAAATTACACAACGAAAGGGTAGATTTGCCTTGTAGATCGAGATCGGGAATAAAAGGCTAATTGACTCAGGGAGCTGAGCACAGAGTGCTGCAACTCCCTCTCTCCAGGCCTCTAGCTCCCCAGACGGAGCCAGAACTGAACCATTTTTCTGCACTGCAGGCTTCTGTCTGTAAAGCTCTGCTAGGCTGAATTCTGTCAAGTGGACACTATCTTAGAACAGATGATCTTGAATGTTACCATAATATACTAAATGCACGGAGAAGGTCCTAGGTTCAATCTGGAGCATCTCCAGGTAGGGCCTGGGAGAGATCCTGGCCTGAAATCTTGGAGAGCCACTGCAAGTCATTGTAGACAATACTGAGCTGGATAGGATCTACAGTATTGCCTGGCTCTTTGGCTGGTTCTGGGTGACAGAATTCCTTGCTCACCTCTTCCTGATTTTCTTTTATTTTATAGCAAGAGGAGAACTTGGGCAACTTGATCCATGAAACAGAATCTTTCTTCAAAACGAGGGACAAAGAATACCAAGAAACGATAGGACAGATTGAGGTAAGGAACAAGGAGCCTAAGAATTGTTTGTCTGTGTGGCCTGGTTGTGTTTAGTTAAGGGCAGCAAATGATTAAATCTGATGAGCAGCCACAGGCTGGTCATGGATCAAAATGATCAGGCTCTTGCCTTATTGCTGAGGGGTAACTTTTGAGGCAGTTACCTTCTCCATCTCTTTTTGCTAATGAGGGCTGTGTGTGGTTGAATTGGACATGAGAAGAGAAACAAGGTGGGCAAAGTTTTCTGGGGTGGGCAGAATGACAGAAGGTAATAGGAAATAAAGGTTCTAGTTACAGTTAGGTAGCCGTGTTGGTCTGCCGTTGTCAAAACAAAATAAAAAAATTCCTTCCAGTAGCACCTTAGAGACCAACTAAGTTAGTTATTGGTATGAGCTTTCATGTGCATGCACACTTCTTCAGATAGGCAAATCAGGGAAGAGTTGGGTGCAACTTGAGAGGGCTTGTGTATGTTATTGGTGAAGGGATACTTCTTTGCCTTGAATCTTTTGGAATTTATGTATATCATAAGCTCAGAACTTTGTCAAGAAAAATGAGGAGGCAGTTTATTACCTCCTTTATAAATAGCGATGCTCACTTCTGTTAGCAGCCTTTAGGCCAGTTGGTGGTAATAAATTGACATTCCATTAAAATGTGCAGGAGGGCAGGGAGGGCACAAGGTGGTTCTCATTCTTTGCTTGACTTGACTTGGCCCTCTCCTTCTGTGCAGCTTGAGCTTGCCACAGCCAAGAGTGACATGAATCGCCACCTCCACGAGTACATGGAAATGTGCAGCATGAAACGGGGCCTGGATGTGCAAATGGAGACTTGCCGGCGGCTCATTAAAGGCTCTGCTGAAAGGTAACACAGAATCCACAGCTGAGAACTTTTATTTGCCTAAGTGGTATGGTGATGGAGAGCTTTCGTTCAGTGGTATTGGGAGGGACTCAATAATCTGAAGACTAGCTGTTCTGAGGTGTCTGGTTTCGCTGAAAGTACCAAACACAGCAGGCCCCAAGATGTAACTGTTTACCTTGAAAATCCAGTTTAACAGCAATACTGTTTAAGAGCGACAAATACTTTATGGCACCCAGTGGTCCAGAGCACTAGGGTGCTGTCTTGTCCAATTGTCATCTCACTTTTTGCAATGTCTGCAAAGGGTTTTACATGTCGCTATAAAACTGTTGATGCCTGAAATGCAGCAAACATATTGCCCTTTGCATTCTGGGGAGCCAGTACTTCCCTACTTTACATCCATGCAACTTGAACATGCTTTTGCCGCTGTTTAACATGGAAAGACATCTTATTTAAGAGGATGGACCTAACCACACTCTTCCTCTCTCTCCCCTTTTCTTTGTCAGCAGAAATTCCCCATCTCCCAGTTCAGTAGCCAGCAGCGACTCAGGAAACACGGATGAAATTCAGGATGAGTTTGACAGAGAAGCAGACGTTGAGCCCATGGTCAGCTGATAAATAACCAGAACGTTCTGGCGCAAGGAGAGAAGAAAAAGAAAACCCAGAAAAAGAAGAGATTTCACAAATGCAGAGAGATCAGAGACTTAAAAGCCCCTAGCCTTGGGGGTGCCAAGGACTTGATCTAGTATTTTTTCCCACCCCATCCAAGGATTTGGTGCTGTAAAAAACATTTATACTGTTCTACAGATGACAGATGTGGAGTTCTGTAAGAAAAAGTATGTGTATATGGTATTTTAATTGTGCCTTTGCCCCAAGCTGAGCCACTTTGAGCTCCACTGGAATATCATAGTGCTTTTTATATAAAAATGATGATTCTAAATAAGCTTCTGGTAGCAGAAAAATGAATTGCTATGGAAGTTTAGCACTGGACTGAAGTGCTGGGCAAATTGGCAGAGCAGGCCCCGTGGCAACTAAGTAGCAAATATCACACCATTGAGCAGCAATGAGGACAAGTGTCTTGCGTGAACAGGATTGAAAGTGTCCTCCCCTCCCAATCTTAGCCCTTTAATGACACCTGCTCTTGGCTCATGCAGTTAAAAGGGATGTGAATTGTGGCTTGAGGGAATCCTTTCAGAGACCTGCACAACACCTTTTCTGCTGAGGTCCAGAACTCTATTAGAAGCTTGGTGGCAAGGCAAGAATAGCAAAAGTCTGATGGGGTGGGAATAACACTGTTTTGTAATTACTATGCAAAAACAAGCAAGCAAAGCGTTCGCCTTATTTGTATGGAATGTTAGGTCACTGCTGGGCTTCTCTGTCTCCTGTTGGGAAGGAAGCTGAGCATTCACTTTGCACACCTTTACTTGTTTGTGGAGCTTGTTTTGGCCAAGGGAGCTTCCTACTGCTGCATCTGCTCCCAGTGATCCTTTGGTTCCAAACTTTCTCCCTTCCCTCCCTCTTTTCTTCATCCTCCCCCTTCATTTGTACTTTAGCCATCAAATGATTTCCTCTCAAAAAGTTACTGTTGAGGAAGGACTGCATTTTTGTGCTGCTCTCGGAAGCTTGGAGTGTGATAGCTTTCCACACCATCCTCAGAATCAGTGTTAACTAAACTATAGGGTGAGTGGCATTACCTTTCCCAAGACCCCTCAGCAAGGAACACAGCTTTAGATGTCTTGAAGCATGTCAGGTCCTGCACCTGTACAGTGGTACCTCGGGTTAAGTACTTAATTCATTCCGGAGGTCTGTCCTTAACCTGAAACTGTTCTTAACCTGAAGCACCACTTTAGCTAATGGGGCCTCCTGCTGCTGCCGTGCCGCCGCAGCACGATTTCTGTTCTCATCCTGAAGCAAAGTTCTTAACCCCCAAGGTACTATTTCTGGGTTAGCAGAGTCTGTAACCTGAAGCGTATGTAACCTGAAGCGTATGTAACCCGAGGTACCACTGTATTTCAGGTACACTGAAAATAAGTATTACAAGATGTGGATTTTTTAAAAAAAAAAAAAATCAAGAGTACAGTATTGTATTGTCTGACACTAAGGTATAACTGTCACGTGCTTTGCTTTTCTGAAAAGCAAGTGAGACTAGCCCCCCACTCCATCCTTTGGCGGCTTAAACACAAGCACCTGACGTTTATTTGCCAGATAGTCAGCTGGGGTTGGTGCCATGAACCAGCATCTTCTTGGTCCGGATCACTTGCTGTTATCCAGAACAAAAGAGTAGCTGTTTGCCAACATGGTATCATTTTATGCTGCCCAGATTTGGAGGCACAATCACCCTTCTGGCAAAGCTGCTGTGTGTGGGTGGGTGTCAGATATTTATCTCTCCTGAAAAATGCTTCTTAATGACACGAAATGCCTAGAAGACGAAACCTCTCCCCTCATGCCTACAGATGAACCCCTAGTAAAAGCTGTTGTGTGGCTGATGGGCTCCTTCTACCACTGTCTCCGGAGTGCTTTCTTGTCCCATTGGCTGCTGCTTTGGGTTGCTGAAGGTGATGGCTGGCGCCTAGGCAGATGAACACGTCTGACCTGTGAAGGAGACACTTCTGGGTGGGGAAGTATTTGGCTTCAGAAGGGGAGCTTTATTATATTCCCATCCATGCAAAAAAAAGGGGGGGAGTGGGAGATGCAATATAAAAAGGGACACTTTGTGTTCGTCCTGATTTGCTGCTTGAAACTCAAGTTTGCTGCTTCTGGTTAGTAGCTTTATGCCCCATTGCTTAGCGACCCTTAAAAAGCTTGTTTTTGCAACTTTTGGTCAAGCGCTTCATCGCTTTGTCTCTCTGCTTTGGAAAAGGAATCTCATTCCTAAGCCCTTATTCTTTTCACCCCATTTCTATCCAAAGCTGTACCCTTTTCTGACTGTGAGTTTTGCAGCTTTTTTTGGGGGTGGAGGGGAGACCAGCAGCCCTGTCCTTTCCAAAGGGTTGGGCCTTGGCACTTTCATAAATAGCATCTCAGGGTCCCGAAGCCAGCATTGAATGTTGGCTCTTTCGCTCTGCAGTTTCTCCAGACACTGGGAGACCCGTCTACCCAATCTGGCAGCTCCTGAGTGCAGGTTGTATGCGTACCTGCTAAACTTCAGTTGCCCAGAAATTGTAGGATTTACTATTTCTGAAACTGAGAATTTGAGCGGTTTTTACTTAAGGCCATCCAACTTCATTGCTGCTAATCTTCTTTGGGGGGAGGGGTGTGTTTTAAACTTTAAGAGCATGTGTCAATGTGTTTGCTTTTAATGGCTGGCATGCTCAAGGTAGCGTGTAGTGGGTAGGCATGGGCAGGGGGAACTGGTTCTTGTATGGTTGTATAAGTGGGTAGGGGGATGAGGTTTCACTGGTCAACACAGAGGGCATCAACAAAATGGTTCATTTTGTAATGACTAGGTGGGTACTCAAGTAAGCAATTATTATTATTTGTATGTGTTAGAGGTAGGTGGGGATTACCTGTGTAAGAATAATGATAGAACAGAATAGTAGTGGTTAAGGTGGTGGTTGGTATCTTTTTTATCATAGCAACCTGAATTTAAAAATTTCTCTTCACATTTTGAATATGAGGTTTTATTATATCTGAGGGAGCATCAGGGTGAGTTCGCGAATGAATCAGTCCCTTAACAGTACAGTTTCCTTCGTATTGCATTTCTTTCAGTCAGTGCTGCTGGCTTTAGTAGACAGTGGCACCTCTAGATTTGCATTTAGTCTTGTCCGTCCGTAGCAACCAGATTTAAAGCTTGTCAGGAAAAAAAATGTGAAAATGCTGGACGTGAATTGTAATGACTTCGTTCGTCGTCGTCGTCCCCCCCCCCCCCCGCTGTAAAGCTGTAAATACTTTATTTTCTATTCTTGAGGCAGTGTCATATTGACACTTTTTTAAAAAATGAATTACAATTGGGTGGGAGTGGGGGTGGGAATCTTATTTTCTTGTGGGTTTTTAAGGGATTTTTTAAGCCGGCTAATTTCCTTTACTTGTTAGTGAGAGGATGAAGATCTGTCAAGATTCGTAAGCAAACTGGGTTTGTAAAAAGAAAAAAGAATAGGCGAATTCAATAGACGGGCCTTGTGCCTGCTTTATGGATGCATGTCGTTGTTGTTTTAGAAAAAATTGTCCAAAGAACAATAATGTTGAATTATTCCCAGTGTTTTATTACTACATCTTGGCTCAGGCAGTGAACAAGTATGTAAAGCTGCTTTGAAGATGAATGCCAAGGACAAAAAGGAAAACCACCCCCTAATGAAATTCACTTAGCTTAAATGTGTACTCTTCAAAGGGGATGCTGTATTTTTAAAGGTGTTAAGTTCAGACATCATAACCGTTGTTTGGCAGCATTTGGGGGAAGCCGTGTAACAAACTGCAATAGCTGAAAAACATCCTCACCATCCTTCAGTCAGGACTCTCCAAGGTTTTTGCCTCTCTCTAGAGGGAAAATAGAGAGCAAACTTCCTGTCCTGTCAGTCGCTCCACATGCATTATTCAAGAAACAAACCCTTCTAGATTTCCCCATGTGGGAACTGAAATGGAGGTAAGGATGTGGAATTCAATTTGAATTATTTGTGTGCATGTGTGTACACACACAAAGAAATGGGTCAAAATCAGTTTTCTGCATAACACTGAGAAACGCTCAAATCTCTAGAAGGTTTATCTAATGCTAGTTCTGCATGAAGATAATGGACATGAACTGTTGATTTCAGTGGGTCTACTCTGAGTAAAACTGATTTGGCTCCAACCTAAAGGATTCCTGTACTCAACACCATTCCTGGCTAGCTCACATATTCAAAATGTATCAGAGGGGGAAGGATGGTTGTAGCAAATTAGAATCTGAATGATAGGAACCTGGGGTGGGCGCCTTATCCTCTCACCACTTCATTTTTGAGTTGGCCCAGGTCGATGGTGCTCACAAAAAGAATTCAGAGTTTTAGGAAGGTTGTACTTGACTTGGCACTTTGCTACCTATTGCAGCTTGGCTTGGCGGTCAAAAACAGCAAAGTTCAATGTCCCAAATTTTCACAGTAGCAAAAATATAACTAGCTGATTTGCCCAGCCAGTACTCTGGATGGAAGATTAATAATAGCAAAGATGTCGTCTGCCTTTGTTTCCAACAATATCTGCAGCAACAAGCAGATAGTTTCTGGAAGGTGCTTCCACCTGCAAAAATGATTGTATGGATTTCCCTCCAGAGCCCTAGGCATGCTCCTGGTGTATGCAGGAGTCTCTCTGCCTTGTATTGGCTCCTCCATCCCTTCAAACACATTGAGCATAAATTGATGAGAGAGCCATTCTACCCTTGCAACATTCATGTCATGTGTCAGTGCCAGAGTTTCCACAACAGATTACTTGATTGTTGTGTCTCTCTCGGAAGCAGACTAGAAGAGGATGCAGGTTTCAAAACACAGTCATGCTGCTGCAGACTGTTTGCCTGCCTCTATAAAACTTGCTTCTCCAGATGGTCAATAGCACAAACTCATCTTTTCACTCCTGGTAGGGTTTTCAGACCAGTTTTCCAGATAATTCATAGAGGTGAACTTGAAAGCTTCTGTCTGCCAAGCTCTGTGCCTCCATCCTTTGCTGACTCTGACTCTTTGTGAGAGATGTAGAAAAGGAAGGGCCTTGATCCATCTTGGCAGGAGAGCCAAGGCAAGACCACTTTTTAAGCAGCCTGCTTTAAAAATGGCAATTCTCAGCATTTGTGTCTGGTTTGGAGATTTCAGCCATCCTTTGTTATATAGCCTCTCCTGTTCTGAAGAAGCGGAGACACAAAAGTTTGGGTTGGTGTTTTTGCCATTTTCAAAGAGCTTATTAGCATTTCACACCCTTCATAGCTCCAACAGGCTTGTAGGTAACCTGTCATGTGTATAATTAGTTGCAGATAATAAGCTGTACCAAAGCAGAGGCCTTATTTTTTTCCACCTTAGGCCCCTAAATGACTGGCATAGGGGATGTGTTGTGAGAAGGCAGGCGGACTACTAAAAACTTCTGTGAGCTGGTAACTTTTTTGTGAATGTATCTTGCAGAGCTGCTTTTAGAAATCCACAAACTGCACTTTATTAGGCAAGGTAAGTTCTAAAATGGAGGCCCTGTTGATCTTGGCAGGTGGTGTCATAGGAATTGCATGGTGCAAAATAGCTGCTCGGCTAGCTGTCTTGCAGAAGCTTAGGTACAAGGGCTTGGGTGTTGTCTGTTTGCTGTTGGTTTGCTTGTTGGTTTGCTTGTTTGCAACTGATGGCTGATGTTCCTCCAGCAAAGGGACCACAAGGCCCCTCTGTCCCCTTGCAAATTCTGAATTTGCACGGTTGCCTAAAAAATAATAATGCAACAGAGAAGTTTGTGAGTAGTAATGTGGGCATAGATTGTTTTATGACTTCCGCTATAAGGAATGTATAAGCTATAAGAAATTTATAACGTCCTCCAAATGCTGGTATCCTGTGGTTTTTTATTTTTTTAAGGTGGCTCAATTTTGGGGCCAAAAAGGGTAATCTGGATTAACCCCGCCGCTGCCGCCTTTCTCTTTATGACTGAAGTTGCTGAAGTATTTCCTTTCCAACCGCAAAAAACCTGACTACTTATCGAGTGTGGGATGGGGAAAGAAACTGTTTACTGTGTTGTTGTACATATTGTGCTTTATATTCTGTATATTAGCATTTTAAGGGAGTGGGGATAACCAGATGTAATGTATTTGTGCTCTAATTGGGAGAAAGGTCCAAGGGTTAACCATTTCTTAAGCTTACTCCAGAAGCACATGCCTCCCACCCCCCATCAAAGTGGGATTTCCCTGTTCCTCATCTGTAGCACAGCCTCACATGAGCCTGTTTTATTGATGGTTCAGGAACTTTCATTTTGGATAGGGCACCCAGAAATTGGCTGAGCATCCTGGCACTTCCATACTCCAAGTGGATTGCTACCATGCATTCATGAGTGCCAAAAAGCTCCCATCTTACACATCCAATCTGATGTCCCAAAGCACTGTGGGGACTTTTCCTCTTTTGGAAAAGGAAGCACACCCATGAATCCCGTCCATCTCTGCTTGAACTGCCCTGTGCTGCTGGTCCTGCTTCTAGGAGAGGAGCTCTGAAACATGGTTCATCCTTCAGTTCTCAAGTTCTTTCTAGCAAATGTTTTGGTTTTGAATAATCTCTCTCCTCCCTTCCCCTTCCCTTTCTTTCACATACCAAACGGGCTTCTCTGTGAATCAGGGATGTACCTGAAGCTTGTTGGTGGGGAAAACGGGTTCTGGTAATTCTTTGTTTAAAAGGAAAAAAACCCTTACAATAAACGCCAAACTTCCTGGTTATTGAAAGTTTCGTGTGTGTCTATCTTTTTCTGTGGGGTTGGGCAGCATGACAATGGTGGGCGGAGCCAGTAGCAGAAATGGGTGGGGCGGTGGATGTGACTGTCCCCTTTTGTTACATTTCATCCAGGCAGAAATCAGGTTTGCATGTCCCTCTCATACACACACCCTCCTTTTTCCAGGCAAAAGCTCTCAGGTAAAGGTAAAATGGCAAAGGGACCCCCGACCATTTGGTCCAGTCGTGGTCGACTCGGGGGTTGCGGCACTCATCTCGCTTTATTGGCCGAGAGAGCCAGCGTACAGCTTCCGGGTCATGTGGCCAGCATGACTAAGCTGCTTCTGGCAAACCAGAGCAGCGCACGGAAACACCGTTTACTTTCCCGCCGGAGCGGTACCTATTTATCTACTTGCACTTTGAGGTGCTTTCGAACTGCTAGGTTGGCAGGAGCAGGGACTGAGCAATGGGAGCTCACCCCGTCACAGGGATTCGAACCGCCAACCTTCTGATCGGCAAGCCCTAGTCCTAGCGCCACCCGCATCCAAAAGCTCCCAAGGCAGTGGCTATAGAGCAAAGTTGGAGTTGGGGGATGGTTTGGCTTGAGGCTTGGATCTCATTCAGCTCCTGGACCTGAGGTTCCCCACCCTTAATTTAGTCCAGTGAAGACTGAGCATGCTCAGTGGTCACAGAACTGAGTGCCTGTCTGGGAAGTAGGGGGCAGAAAGTTAGGGGATTGAATGGAGTGTCCTGGAAGAATATAAGGCTGGCAAGAACCTGGAATGGAGTGTTCCACGCTGCAAGTAGTAGCAAGCCCACGTTGCTGCTACAGAACAAGGCTGTAGTTAATCCTCTGTGTTGCACAGCAGGCTTCACCAACTCTGGTGCCTTGTAAGTGTTTGGGACTAAATCTCCCATCAGCCCCAGCCAGTGCTGATAGGAATTACAGTTCAAAACACCTGGAGGGCACCAGGTTGGTAATGACTGATCCGCACCAACTCTTTGCAATTTAAGTGAAGCCTGTGAAGACCTGCCCCTTATGAGCTCAGGATCCTGCAGAACTGGACAATTCTCCCTCAAGCTTCTTGTAAGGTAAAAAGGTAAAGGACCCCTGGATGGTTAAGTCCAGTCAAAGGAGACTAAGGGGTTGTGGCGCTCATCTCACTTTCAGGCCGAGGGAGCTGGCGTTTGTCCACAGAAACATCATGATGGAAGCCAGAGCGCACGGAAATGCCATTTACTTTCCCGCTGCAGTGGTACCTATTTATCTGCTTGCACTAGTGTGCTTTCAAACTGCTAGATTGGCAGAAGCTGGGACAGAGGAACGGGAGCTCACCTTGTTGCACAGATTTGAACTGCGACCTTCCGATCAGCAAGCCCAAGAGGCCACAGTGCCACCCGTGTCAAGCCTCTTGTATTCAAGTCCCTCACTGTGGCATCAGGCTTTTTTCTTTTCTTTAAGTGAAACTTGCATATAACTTTCTCCTGGTACTTCCAGCAGGCCCATTGATCATGCGGTGTTCTGTTACCCCTGTTTTCTACTTATAGCCTTAGAATGCTAATAATAGCTCACTTCAAGGTAATGCTGATAATGGTCTGTCTGGATAGATCTGTGTGCCGAGAGCACCTTTCCTTGTTGCTCAGCCTCCACTAGCTCATTTAAAACAGAATTCGTTTTTTAAAAAAACAACAACACATTTCTTGAATATATTATTTCATTTATTACCTGCCCTTTGCCAACAGGTCCCCAGGGTGGGCTAGAACAACCTTAAAATTCAGCATTAAAGGTAAAGGGACCCCTGACCGTTAGGTCCAGTTGTGGACAACTCCGGGGTTGCAGCGCTCATCTCGCTTTACTGGCCGAGGGAGCCGGCGTACAGGTCATGTGGCCAGCATGACTAAGCCGCTTCTGGCGAACCAGAACAGTGCACGGAAACGCCGTTTACCTTCTCGCTGGAGCAGTCCCTATTTATCTACTTGCACTTTGACGTGCTTTCGAACTGCTAAGTTGGCAGGAGCAGGGACCGAGCAACAGGAGCTCTTCCCATCACGGGGATTCAAACCGCCGACCTTCTGATCAGCAAGCCCTAGGCTCAGTGGTTTAGACCACAGTGCTACCTGCGTCCCTAATTCAGCATTAACAATGGTTAAAACAAATAACAGGCTGCGTTCCGAAAACACATCTCATGTGTCAAAAGGCCAGGGCAAAGAAATGTGTCTTCAGAGTACAACAAAAGCTGCATAATGAAAGTACCTGATGGACCTCTGTGGGGTGGGACTTCCACAATTCAGAAGGTGCCACCGAGAATGCCCTCTCCTGGGCTGGCCACACACCCCCGAGCTTCTGAGGGCAGAGGAACTACCAAGAGAGGCCCCCTCTGCACCCAGAAGGCTCTGTAGGGTAGGAGGTGGCCATTTAGGTGTTTGCAGCCTGAGGCTAAGGCTTTAAGGACCCAGAGGGTCCTATTGGAGGGTTTGGAATTTTTAACAGGCTTTTGTTCTGGGCTCCTGGCCTTCCTGCAAGTGTGGGGGGGGGGACTCTGTTGCAAGAGGCCAATAAAGATCAACAGCATGTGTTGCTTCCTCCATTTGTATCTCTGACTGATAGCAGACCCCAGGGGACCCGAAGTCCCTTGATGGGGAGTTGGCCTGCAAAAGCCAACCCCAGTTTTCTTGCAAGAGGCACGCTGCCACCAATGGCAGAGAAGGTAGAACATAGCCATCACCACTAGCAGCCCTGCTTGTGATTCCCAGCAACTAATATTTCAAGGCCCCTGGCACCGTTCTTAACAGAAGGTAGAACCTGCCCATGACGACTCAAGAGCTCTTGACCCAACTGCACTGTTGTTGCTGGAGATCACAGGAGGAGAGACGGCTCTTGTGCTCAGATCCTGCTCTCAGACTTCCCTTTGGGCATCTATCTGGTTGGCCACAGTGAGAACAGGATACTGGATTGGATGGGCCTTTGGCCTGATCCAGCAGAGCTCTTTTTATGTTCTCCAGCAATACCAGGCAGATATCCCACAGAGAAAGCTCTTCCCTCTATCAGTGGTTCTCAACCTTGGGTCCCCAGATGTTTTTGGCCTACAACTCCCATGATCCCTAGCTCACAGGACCAGTGGTCAGGGATGATGTGAGTTGTAGGCCAAAAACATCTGGGGACTCAAGGTTGAGAAAGGCTGCATGGGTAGTGAAATAAAAAAAATTAAGGTCTTCTATATATAATAAATGTTCATAAATGTACCAACCAAGTGCATACATGGATGTGTGGACCACATGTCTGGAGCAGCACAGGAGGACCGCCCTGAAACCATTTTCAAATGTTTTCTCTGCAAGGAGGGAGGAGGTGGGGGAGCCCCCCCCCATTGTCTTTTTGTTCACAAATCCTGTCTTAAGGGTATGTTTGTGTATGAATAGGGTGAGCCTGTGACCTGGCTCAGGAACAAAGTATTTGTCATTACAAAAGACGGGCCAGGCTCCCCAGGGTATCCAATCAAGTAAGCATTAACAGGTAACCTGAAAGACAGAAGGTAAAAAACGCACTCAGATTTCTGCTGTAGACCGCCCTTTCTGTGATGTAGGTATGATGTATCTGGGGCTGGTGGTCTTGAGCTACACCCCTTCTGTGATGTAGGTATGATGTTTCTGGGGGTGGTCTTGGACTCCAAGGTGGGCAATTTAAAATGTCTATATAAGGGTGGACACACCTTTGTTCTGGGTCCTCCTTCTGCGTGTGAAGGGGGCACCCTGTTGCAACAGTTCAATAAAGATCAGGCTTACTAGCTGCTTTGCTTCTCAATATTCTCTGATTGGCCTCTGTTATTTTCTCCGACCGATGAAGAACCTGCAAAGGACTCTGTAAGGGCTCTTGTGTCCCCCATAAGGGAATAAGGGCAGATTTACGTTTATTACAGTAGGCAAACTAAGGCCTGGGGGCCGGATCCAGACCAATCGCCTTGTAAATCCGGCCCACGGACAGTCCGGGAATCAGCGTGTTTTTACATGAGTAGAATGTGTGCTTTGCCAACAAAGGTCCGTATAGTTAAAGCTATGGTTTTCCCAGTAGTGATGTATGGAAGTGAGAGCTGGACCATAAAGAAGACTGATCGCCGAAGAATTGATCCTTTTGAATTCTGGTGCTGGAGGAGACTCTTGAGAGTCCCATGGACTGCAAGAAGATCAAACCTCTCCATTCTTAAGGAAATCAGCCCTGAGTGCTCACTGGAAGGACAGATCCTGAAGCTGAGGCTCCAATACTTTGGCCACCTCATGAGAAGAGAAGAGTCCCTGGAAAAGACCCTGATGTTGGGAAAGATGGAGGGCACAAGGAGAAGAGTACGGCGGAGGACGAGATGGTTGGATAGTGTTCTCGAAGCTACCAGCATGAGTTTGACCAAACTGCGGGAGGCAGTGGAAGACAGGAGCGCCTGGCGTGCTCTGGTCCATGGGGTCACGAAGAGTCGGACACGACTAAACGACTAAACAACAACAGAATGTGTGCTTTTACTAGAAATGCATCTCTGGGTTATTTGTGGGGCATAGGAATTCGTTCATATTCCGCCCCCCAAATATAGTCTGAAGGCAGGTGGATCGGCCCCCTGCTGAAAAAGTTTGCTGACCCCTGCTCTAGATGCATCTTCGTAGCACGGACAGCTGCACCAGTTGCATTTCTGCCTGTGGTCCGGCTGCCGCAGACTAAGAGAAAATGCTTGCCTTGGTCTGGGGCCGATATCCAACCCTTTGTGAATGCATTGGAAATGCTGCAGGATTCCTTAGTTTGCCCCCCACATTTCCACACCCGCTTCCTTAGCTGATTCTCCCTTTAAGAGAGCTTTGCTGCGTTTCCTCTTTACCTTTCTCATTTAAAGGTTGCAACTTGAAGCCGGCGTCTGATTGGCCAGAACTCTGCGGTGCCGCCTTCTGGTTGGTTCCCGCGGCTCCCTCCCCGTTTTCCGAAGAGCATTGGGTTAGCCTACTTGCCTTTCTTTGGGGGGGGGGAGGCAAAGGAAGCATCTAAATATAGATACTTTCAGCTAGGGATATTTGAGGCTGAACTCTGCTGAGAAAATACGCATAGCAATAAATGCTTTCGAAGCTATGTTCTGTAGAAATGCGTAATGGGTTGTTCTTCTCTGGGGGGGGGAATGCAGATATCCCCCCCGCATTGCTAAAAGAATGGTCCATTCCAAATTAAGGAACAGGGAGGGGTTACCCCTTTCCATGCGTGCTTTGCTCCCAGTTTGGGATTCCTTTTTGCAAAGCCTCTAAGGAGAGAGATATATACAGTGTATATACGTAGGATGCTGCTTCCTCTGTTACGGAGAACGCTACCCAGGGTGGGGTGAGTTTGGATTATTGGGGGCGAGGGGGGAGACTATTTGGGGAGGGGGGCAAATCTTCTCTTTCCAGTCTTGAATCCCGATTTTCCAAGTGTGGGGCAGTCAGGCTGAAACCACCCCATCGCAGACTGTGATCCTGTATATAATAATAATAATAGTAATAATAATAATTTATTACTTATACCCCGCCCATCTGGCTGGGTTTCCCCAGCCACTCTGGGCGGCTTCCAACAAAACGCTAAAATACAATAACCTATTAAACATTAAAAGCTTCCCTAAACAGGGCTGCCTTCAGATGTCTTCTAAAAGTTTGGTAGTTGTTTTTCTCTTTGACATCTGATGAGAGGGTGTTCCACAGGGTGGGTGCCACCACCGAGAAGGCCCTCTGCCTGGTTTCCTGTAACTTGGCTTCTCACAGTGAGGGAACTGCCAGAAGGCCCTCGGCGCTGGACCTCAGTGTCCAGGCAGAACGATGGAGGTGGAGACGCTCCTTCAGGTATACTGGACTGAGGCCGTTTAGGGCTTTAAAGGTCAGCACCAACACTTTGGATTGTGCTTGAAAATGTACTGGGAGCCAGTGTAGGTCTTTCTAGACCGGTGTTATATGGTCTCGGCGGCTGCTCCCAGTCACCAGTCTAGCTGCCGCATTCTGGATTAGTTGTAGTTTCCTGGCTGGCTTTTATATTGGGTATTGCAGAGCCCTTCTTATAGAAGTCTGAAAGTGACCCACTCCCTTTTTGAAAGAAAGGTCTTCTTGCCACTATCTGATCACCCTTCGAGCTGGTGGTGGGGAGTCTGGAGCCCTTAGTTCTAGGGGTATCTCTGAAGTAACCTCCTTCCTTGCGTGCAAAAGTACCCCTCCAGTAAACAAAGATCAAAACTGGGCAGTCCCTTCTACTTTTTTTTGGGGGGGGGGTAGGGAACCTCCTAGTAGCTTCCCCAGGAATTACTTTTCTATTCATTCCTCAATGAATAGCCCCCTTCTACTGATTCCTAACGTAAGGGCCCCTTCCTGCAAGCCTAACTTCACTTAATCTGTGAGTTAAGCTCCATTCAATTCAATGGGACATTTATGTATACATGGTTAGGATTTCAGCCATGATCTCTTTCTGTCTCCTGGATCTTACTCTCTTGTGCTGTTTTAAGGATTTGCGGTTTCAAACTGTCAGTAAACATTCTATTGGTGAGTGGTAGCAGGGGATCGAGATTTGTTGAGCTGTGTCTCACATTAGCCCTTCTTTGAGTAAACTCATAAACTTAATGGACAAACTTGAGGCCATTAATTTCAGTAGGTCTAATCTGGGTAAAACTAACCCATAGTATTTCTCTCCTGGGACAGGCACCCGTTTTCCTCTCTTTTTATCTCCGGAAGCCTTTCGCTTTCTGAGACTTTGACCATGCCCGAAAAGAGCAATTTCCCCAAATTCAGATAACCTGGAAAAAAACAGACCTGGGGGAGGGGTTGTTAGGTGTGTTTCCCTCTCTCCCTAGGCAGTCAAAGATTTTGCAAGGAGCTTCAAGGCAAGAACTTTGACAGAGGTCGGGTGGCTGCTCTGATGAAATTTTCTGGCCTGTCGTCAGCAAGTGGAATTTTTTCTCTCTCTCCCCCCACCAGCAAAAGAACTTCAGTGGCAGGTTAAAAGATGATTCGACCTCTTAAAAATTAAACTGCAGGAGGAGGACTTCTGCATTTTTGCCCTTCAGAGTGCTTGCCTTAACTTATTTGGAAAATAATTATTTATAGGCTTTAAATTAAAATGCTGATCCCTGGCTTTTCTGCTAAATTCATTATTATTGATAACTACCATACCCAACCTTCACCCTAAGGCGATCAGGTCCTTGAGATGGTAAAAACAATACGTGGTCTTTAAAAAGACGCACTTGTGTTGTTGTTTTTTTAAAATTCAGACTGAAATAAAAATGAAATAAAATATTTTAAAAGATAGCAACAGGGCGATAGTTCCCATTCGGCTTCGGCAGACTTGGCCAAATGGAAACATCACAATTGGTGTGGTCTTACCTACTCAAATCATTTGTCCATTTAGTTCAGTGCTGTCTACTCTGACTGGCAGCAGCTCTCCAGGGTTTCAGGCAGGGGGAATCCCAGCCCTAGCTAGAGATGCCGGTTATTGAATCTGGGACCTTCTACTACGCCCCTTTCAGATGCAGCTGAACTACAACTCCCACCTCTGCTGGCTGTGCTTGCTGGAGCTGCTGGGATTTGTAGTTCAGCAATATTCAGAGGGCCTTAATTCTTAAGTCTATCTCTTGCCTCTCGTTGACATAGATTCCTGGTAATTCCAACAGTCCCACAGTCCTGTTATCTCTATCTGCCTGGCACCTTTCCTTTCCTTATCACAGCTAATGAGGGCTTGGATTTTATCAGCACTTGCATGAGATAACAGACCAGCAAAGCCACCATCTTAGGAAAGTAAACACACACAGCTGGTCTGCTTTCCCCATGTCTCTCCAACTGCACTTGCCCTAAAGTTCTTAAAGAAAATTCGAGCCGGCTCGCCGGCCCGGTGCGGAGAAGAATGTCAAACTTTGCACCAAGACGCACAGGTCCAGCTACAGTCTGCTGAGCAAAATGTTGAACTTTGGACTGAAGGCCAAAACATTGGGCAGGCTGCGTTGGCAATGGCAGCGTCCCTGTAGCAAGATCTTTTGCTAGCGCTGTTCATAGCTGTCAACCGTCCCTTGTTTGGCGGGAAAGTCCCTTATCCCAGCGCCGTGTCCCGCTGCTGTCCCTTATTGATGATGTCCCTTAAATTTCCCGGGTTTCAAAGGAACCAGCTCCTCTCCCTCCCTCCCAGGGAGGAGGGAGGCTCCAACTGTGTTGCTTGGCTGCGTTGCTCACCCAATAAGGAGTCTAAGAACGACTGGGGGGTGGAGCTTGCATGCCTTGTGCCGATTAAATCGGCCGCGTTGCCTGGGGACTCGCCTTTGCTCAGTGCTTCCCAGCGGAGAGGTGACGGTGGTTTTCCTTGCTGCATCCCCTTTGCCGGGTTGCTGTGCTGTGGGAACCACCGCTTGAGGCTTCGTTTGGCTGCTGGCTGGGCTTTGTGCCTTTGGCTTGGAGGGGCTCAGAAGTCGAACATATCTGTGCTGGGAAAATCCCTTATTTTGGCTGCTGATCCCTTATTTTTGAGGCCGCTGGTCCCTTATTTTCAAATCTGTAAGTTGACAGCTATGGCGCTGTTGTGGATGTCATTCTGTAGCCGTCATCCGCCATGGCCTTCCTATAAAAGAACCCAGCAGCTTAATAGGGGGTAATTCCCAAAGGAACCCGTGAACTAACATTTCTCCCTTTTCCTTCTCCCTTCTCCCACCTGCCCCACTACCAGGTTGCGATGGCAGCATCGAGCCACTGCAGAGGTGGCCAACGAACCCATTTTGGCATTCAAGTCCGGCAGCCCTGAACGAGCAGCTCTTCAGAAGGTATTGCATAGAGGAGATATACGCACTTTGGGCATTGCTGAACTTGACCATCGCTTGCCTTTACTGCCCCTCACTGCCTCCGTCACAACTCTGCCTTCTTTTAATGCCGGAATGGGGAAGCCTTGGCCCTCCAGATGTTGCTGCCACAGCTGATGGGAAGTCTAGCAACATCTGGAAGGCCCACAGTTCCCCCATCCCTAAACTAGACCATCACTTGCCTTTACTGCCCCCAGCTACCGTATTTTCCCATGTATAACACGCCCCTGTGTATAACACACCCTCCCTTTTTTGGGACTAAAAATTGAGAAAATGGGGGGAGATTGCCGAGAGTTGTTGAGTTTTTTGGGGGGAGGGGATTGCCCACAGTTGCTGAACTTTTACGGGGGGAATTGCCTAGACTTCTTGAAAATTGCTCACCCGCAGGACTGCCACAGCCAATCGCACGCACATCCACCAATCATCTGCACACTCGCCAAAAGCAAGCGCCAATCTAATTTCGAACACTGCTCCCATTATCCCTGATGGTTGGTCATGCTGGCTGCGACTGATAGGAGTTCGAGTCTAGCAACCTCTGGAGGGCCCACAGTTTCCCCATTCCTGAGCAAGACCATCACTTGCCGTCACTGCCCCAGCTAACTCAATCACAGCTCTGCCTTCTCTTAATGCAGGGATGGGGAACCTGTGGCCCTCCAGATGTGATTGGGCTCCAGCCCCCATCCCCACCCTCGACCATTAGCCATGCTGTTTGGGGCTGATGGAAGAGTCCAACCATGTCTGGAGGACTTCGGCTGTTCTCCGTTCCTGGTCTGAGGAGTGGGAGAGGGAGTGGTGTCCTGGGTGGGGGTTCTAGGAATATGGGAGCAGCAAGGAAGAATGGGTGGAGTCATTTCAAGGGGCAGGGCAGGGCCCTGTAGCAGGGGAATGGCAAATCTGGAAAAGTGATCCACACCTCTCTGTCTGGCTCCCAGGACTCTCCCAGACAAAATCCCTTCTCTCCAGGCTGCACTGCCCTCTGGACCTAGTTCACACACCCTTTGAACCCTTTTGCCTCATTGGAAATGTATCCTTGATTATGATTATGATTATCCTTGATAATGCCTGGATGGGAGATAGAGAGGAATGTGCGAGTCTGTGAAGAAACCAGCCTGATGTTGAAGTTTCTTCTATTACTCCTCTCATTTTTCACCACTGGCATGTGAGCCCCAGAAGGGAATATGGATAGGGACCCCCATTTTGTAACGAGAGGGGGGCAATTCCTTAGGGAAGGCTCTAAAGGAGAACTTAACTCTTAAAACTTAACTCTTTCTGTAGGCTCTAAATGATTTGAAAGGCAAGACCGAATCCATCCCGTGTGTCGTCGGAGGAGAGGAGGTGTGGACGGCCGATGTGAGGTATCAAGTCTCGGTGAGTTCCGTCGGCAAACTTCCGCTTATATTTCTATTTTGTTAGTGGCCTGACATAGCCCTGTGATGAATTTTCCCTCCACTTCCCCAAATCAGTAAGCTGTTGAGATTTTGTTTTTAGATTTTGTTTGGAAAGGATAACCTCTCTGTTGCTGGAGCCTGTGGCGATGTAGCGGTTTGAGTGTCAGGCTAGGACCTGGGAGACCCGGGTTCAAATCCTGACTCAGCTGTAAAGCTCTCTGTGGGGACCTTGGGGGCCAGTTGCTGCTTTTGCTTACCTCACTGGGTTGTTGCTGGGATTAAGTGAGGGCAAGGAGGAACTATGTACACCCCTTGAGTTCCCTGGAGAAAAAGGCGGGATATAAATCTAATGAAAGGAAATCTTATTGGGATTAGTTGCTACCTGTGTGGCCCTTGATATGAGCTTGAAATATTCCTTGAAATATCTTCTGGAATGCCAATGGGCTTTATTCCTAGCTAAGACTACTGCTATCCTATATAAACTTAAGGTAAAGTAAAGGTAAAGGTACCCCTGCCCGTACGGGCCAGTCTTGCCAGACTCTGGGGTTGGTGCGCCCATCTCACTCTATAGGCCGGGGGCCAGCGCTGTCCGGAGACACTTCCGGGTCATGTGGCCAGCGTGACGAAGCTGCTCTGGCGAGCCAGAGCCGCACACGGAAACGCCGTTTACCTTCCCGCTAGAAAGCGGTCCCTATTTATCTACTTGCACCCGGGGGTGCTTTCGAACTGCTAGGTTGGCAGGCGCTGGGACCGAGCAGCGGGAGCGCACCCCACCGCGGGGATTCGAACCGCCGACCTTTCGATCGGCAAGCCCTAGGAGCTGAGGCTTTTACCCACAGCGCCACCCGCGTCCCTAAAATATAAACTTACCTGGGAGTAAATCCCATCGAACCTTGGGAGACGGGGCTGGCTTCTGAGTAGATGGGCAGAATGTTACTATAAGGACCACCAATAATAATAATAATAATAGATTTTATATATACCCCACCCTCCCCAGCCAAGGCTGGGCTCAGGATGGCTAACAACCAATAATAAAAACAAGTTGAATGAATACTGAATACAACCTAAAAACAAGCTTAAAATACATTAAAATATTAAAATGCAGCCTCATCACAGGAGGAGAAAGGAAAAAAGAAAGAGGGGGAGGGAATCAAATTGGCTCCAAGCCAAAGGCTAGGCGGAACCACTCTGTCTTACAGGTCCTGCAGAAAGAAATCAGATCCTGCAGGGCCCTGGTCTCATGAGACAGAGCGTTCCACCAGGCCGAAGCCAGTGTTGAAAAAGCCCTGGCTCTGGTTGAAGCTAATCTAACTTCCTTAGGGCCCGGGACCTCTAGGGTGTTGCTATTTATGGACCTTAAGGTCCTCCGTGGGGCATACCGGGAGAGGTGGTCCTGTAGGTACGAGGGTCCTAGGCTGTGAAGGGCTTTAAAGGTCAAAACCAGCACCTTAAATCTGACCCTGTACTCCACCAGGAGCCAGTGCAGCTGGAAAAGCACTGGGTGACTATGCTCCCATGACAGAGACCCCGTGAGGCAGAGACCCCGTGAGGAGCCTCGCTGGAGTTTCTGGGACAGCTTCAAGGGCAGCCCCGCGTAGAGCGAATTACAGTAGTCAGGCCTGGAGGTGACCGTCGCATGGATCACTGTGACCTTTCTTTTTCTTTTTCAGCCTTTCAACCATTCCCACAAAGTGGCCAAATACTGCTATGCAGATAAGGTGAGCAGCGCCTTCGTCGGAAGCTGTGTCTGGAGGCAGATGTGCTGCTTGGGCACGGATAGTTTCCTGGTGGCAGAAATGGGATTTCCTGCATGCTCTACCCGTTGAGCTACAGTCCCTCTCTTACTTCCCACGGCAGCCAGTCAGATGCCTCTGATTGGCCCACCAGCAGGGTGCAAAACTCCCCACCATCCAGTACTCAGATGAATGCTGCTGTCCTGTGGCAGGGAGTGCCGCCGGTGCTGTGTGCATCGCACAGCCGAGGGAGTTATTCTCTCTTTCTGTTCTCTCCAAACTGCATTTAATTCTTATAAACCTCCCCTGTTATCTTCCCTGCCAACCAGGACTTGCTGAACAAGGCCATCAATGCCGCTGTGGCCGCCCGAAGGGAATGGGACCTGCGGCCTGTCCAGGACCGTGCAGAGATATTTTTCAAAGCGGCTGACCTGCTGAGCGGTCCCAGGAGGGCGGAAATCTTGGCCAAGACCATGGTGGGACAGGTGTGTGGTGTGTCACGGGTCTAAAATCCCAGCAGGCTGTGCAAGGGTTTATGGGAGATGTTTCTGTGGTTGGGACCCTCCTCTGCCTTCCTGCGGGCTGTGTTGAGTTAGAAACAAAAATCTGAAAGAAGAAGCAATATCATTTATTTATTTATTTTTACTAAAATTTTATATACAGTGGTATCTCGGGTTACAGACGCTTCAGGTTACAGACTCCGCTAATCCAGAAAAAGTACCTTGGGTTAAGTACTTTGCTTCAGGATGAGAACAGAAATTGTTCTCCAGTAGCGCGGAGGAAGCTGGAGGCCCCATTAGCTAAAGTGGTGCTTCAGGTTAAGAACAGTTTCAGGTTAAGAATGGACCTCCGGAACGAATTAAGTACTTAACTTGAGGTACCACTATACATTCTCTCTCTCTCTCTCTCTGGCAATTATAAATTAACTTGTTTCCTACATAGGAAAGGGTTGATCGCACAGAACAGACTAATTAAAAAAAAATAAACCCACTGCCTTTTGCCATCCCCCCCTTTTTCTTCAGAAAGCTTTTGACGGCTACTAGCCATGGTGGCGGGACGCAGGTGGCGCTGTGGGTTAAACCACAGAGCCTAGGACTTGCCAATCAGAAGGTCGGTGGTTCGAATCCCTGCGACCGGGTGAGCTCCTGTTGCTCGGTCCCTGCTCCTGCCAACCAGAAATCGTGCTCCTGTGGCGCAGCGGCAGCAGGAGGCCCCATTAGCTAAAGGGGTGCTTCAGGTTAAGAACAGTTTCAGGTTAAGAACAGACCTCCAGAATGAATTAAGTTCTTAACTTGAGGTACCACTGTACTGCTTGATTGCAGGGGGTTGACCCTTGGCATTCCCTTCCAACTCTACAGTCCTTGGAGTGTATGATTGCAAAAGAAAAGGAACCCAATCTTTTAGCATCTAGTCTTTGGAACTCCCTGCCCCTTGACATTGGGCAAGCATCTTCACCATACACTTTCTGCTGAAAACGTTTTTGATTAGGCAAAGCCGATCCAGACACGTAGAATGCTTGCGAGGGTTTTGACCTGATTTTCAACACCTTGTTGATTTTTGTAATTTTTTTCCAGCGTTTCAAATGTTTGATTTTAACTTTTTTTTAAAAAAAGTGATAATATCATTGTTCTGCTCATTTTTTACGAACGCTGAACGCGTATTATGTGGTAGCTCTGCGTTAAGGGGAGGGAAGCAGAGGCCTGTGTGGATAAGGGACCGAACATGAACTTGGAAGAATGGCAACTTTGGAAAGTTTTGTTTGTTTAAACCAGGCAAAGACCGTCATCCAGGCGGAGATTGACGCGGCCGCGGAGCTCATCGACTTCTTCCGTTTCAATGCCAAATACGCCGTGGAACTGGAGGAGCAACAGCCGCTCAGCATTCCCCCCAGTACCAACAGCATGATCTATCGGGGGCTGGAGGTGGGGCACAAAGGTTGTTCCCCCCTGGGGTGGGGTACCCTCTATGCGACAGTCAGGATAGAGACCATTGTGACTGCTGGGGTGGGGTGGGGCGGGTTGGACCAGAAAATCCTTGAGGGTTCCTTCCAACTCTGTAATTCCATGATCATAAAGACAACAATCCATGGAGGTGCAGGTCAATTCTGTGTCCAGGGCAGCTGTTCACCAGCTCCATCTGGTACGCAGGCTGAGACCCTACCTGCCCGCAGACTGTCTTGCTAGAGTGGTGCATGATCTAGTTATCTCCCGCTTGGACTACTGCTATGCGCTCTACGTGGGGCTACCTTTGAAGGTGATCCGGAAACTGCAAATAATCCAGAATGCGGCAGCTAGACTGGTGACTGGGAGTGGTCACCAAGACCACATAACACCGGTCTTGAAAGATCTACACTGGCTCCCAGTACGTTTCTGAGCACAATTCAAAGTGTTGGTGCTGACCTTTAAAGCCCTAAATGGCCTCAGCCCAGTATACCTGAAGGAGCGTCTCCACCCCCATCGTTCTGCCCGGACACTGAGATCCAGCGCCAAGGGCCTTCTGGTGGTTCCCTCGCTGCAAGAAGCCAAGTTACAGGGAACCAGGCAGAGGGCCTTCTCGGTAGTGGCACCTGCCCTGTGGAATGCCCTCCCACCAGATGTCAAAGAAAAGAACAACTACCAGACTTTTAGAAGACATCTGAAGGCAGCCCTGTTTAGGGAAGCGTTTAATGTTTAACAGACCACTGTATTTTAATCTTTTGTTGGAAGCCGTCCAGAGTAGCTGGGAAAACCCAGCCAGATGGGCGAGGTATAAATAAATAATAATAATAATAATAATAATAAAGCGCTTTGCTAAATGGCATTCGCCCCCCCAAACTTCTGACCATCTTATTAGTCCTGCCCACCCACCTTTTCTGACTTCTGTATGGTTTCAAGCTTGCCTTTGCACAATGAGGGCTAGAAGCTTTGCAGGGCTGTGTGTTTTTTTTTAATGAAAGCGAAGTTTCTCAGGGAGCTGAAGTCCTGTGCATATTTAAAAAAACCAGATGCTACAGACGGTTATGCGGGCCCATTCGCTCGCTCGCTCATGCCTCCCCCTCCCTCCCCCCGAGAAACTCTTCCGTGGCTGCTTATTCCACGGTCCTAATTCATCCTTTTTTCCCTACTCCTGCAGGGTTTCGTTGCTGCCGTCTCCCCCTTCAACTTCACCGCCATCGGAGGGAACCTGGCAGGAGCTCCCGCTTTGATGGTGAGTAATCGGGGGGGGGGGGGCGGGGTGGCTCTTTGGTGTTTCGTCCTCCCCCCACCCGCCAGTGGCAGGGGGAGTTTGGGGGAGAAGTGTTTCTCCCCCCTCCCCACGTATTTCTACACCCGGCCATGTGCTTTTTGAACACCAAGGGGGGTCCCTCCTGCTGCCTGCTGAGCTGAGCATCTCACGGGGAAAGCGTTCCGGTTCTTAAACATCACCCTCCCTCCTCTCGCCATCCTCCGGACTTTTTTTTTAAAAAGGTCTTTTTTTAAAACTAGGAAACTTCCTCGAAGTTTGCTAGGCAATCCTGAGACGGGGATGAGAGTGGGTTAGGGACAAAAGCACCAATCCAATCTCTCAAATTCAAGAATGTAAGAATTTAGGAATACCGTATTTTTCGCTCCATAGGGTGCACCTGACCATAAGGCGCACCTACTTTTTTGGGGGGGGAATTTCCCCCCCAAATACCCCCCAAATACCTGTTTTTGGGGCTGGGGGATGCTCAGGCTTCCCCAGCCCCAGCCCCCAAAACAGGTCGGGTCCTGGAGCTTGTGGGGCTGGGGGAGGGGGGAGCCCAAGCTTCCCCCGCCCCCAGCCCCCAAAACAGTTTGGGGGGAAGCAGGGAGGCTGCGTGCAGCTTCGCTGCTTTTCCCGGAGCTTGCAGGGCTGGCGGGGGAAGCCCGGGTCCCCCCCGCCCAACCCCAGGGGCCACACATTCGCTCCATAAGACGCACAGACATTTTCCCTTAGATTTTAAGGGGGGGGGAGTGCGTCTTATGGAGTGAAAAATACGGTAATCAGGCCACTGTCCCCACTAGTCCCTCAAGCGCAAGGGCCTTCTTCCCTCCTGTAGTTTTCCGCAACCATAGAGGTTGGTAGCCATCACTGCCTCCAGTGGCAGGCAGTTCCATAGTTTATACACTGCATGAAGAAGTTATTTATTTTATCCGTCTCGAATCTTCCAGCGTTCGGCTGCGTTGGAGGAATTCTAGTGTTACGAGAGAGGGAGAAAATATTTTCTCTCTCTGCTTTCTCCATGCCACGCCCAAATTTGTAAAATTCTATCATGCCCCTCTTCCTTGCTTTTTCTCAAAGCCAGAGTTTCCCAAACTTGGGTCTCCAGTTGTTTTTGGACTACAATTCCCATCATCCATGACCACTGGTCCTGCTAGGCGTGGATGATGGGAGTTGTAGTCCAAAAACAACTGGAGACCCAAGTTTGGGAAACCCTGCTCTAAACGAAAAAGTCCCAAATAGTGCAACCTTTCGTTGCAGGGGAGTCTCTCCACCCCCTCGATCGCTTTGCCCTGTTCTGAACCTTTTGAAACTCTACAGTGTCCTTTTTGAGGTGAGGCTCAACCTGGGAAAGTCTTTTCAGCTGCAGAGCTCATTCCTGCCATCTCCAGGTAGACTTGAGATGTCCTCTTTGTGAAGCCCTGGGAGCCGCTGCCAGTCAGTGTAGACAATACTGAACTATATGTACCAATTGGTCTGATAAGGCAGCTTCCTGTTCAGTGTTCAGCCTGCTGAGTGAGACCACAGCGAGCCCACCTATTCTTGCCTCTCCTACTGCTTGTCCCTGAGCGACTGGCATTTTGGAGATAGACTGCCCCCGTACACGAAGGCTCCATTCCATGCCACAGTGGCTATTTAACAACATCCAAAGGCCCAAAGTCAAGCCAACCTCCTGCTTCCCACACCAGCTGATCAGACGCCTCTGGGAAGCCCATAATCAGGGCAGGAAGGCAACAGCCCTCTGCCCTTGTTTCTGCAAATCAGCTGGCATTCTCTGGTACACTGCCCCTGAACTTGGAGGTTCCATTTAACTGTCCTAACTAAATACCAAGTACATTGCAGGTGGGTGGACTAGAATCTCTTCCAGCTTTACAATTCTATGATTCTGTGACAAATCTGATTTGCTTTGTGGCCTTTGCTTTCTCCCCTTCCAGGGGAACGTGGTCCTCTGGAAACCTAGCGACACAGCCATGCTGTCCAGCTATGCCGTCTACAAGATCCTTTTGGAAGCGGGGCTCCCGCCCAACGTCATCCAGTTCGTCCCGGCCGACGGCCCCGTTTTTGGCGATACAGTGACCGCCTCGGAGCACTTTTGTGGGCTCAACTTCACCGGCAGTGTACCGTGAGTTAGGAGGGGTGGGAGACCTCCTGTTTGTAGGCTGCCACTGCTTTGAAGTTGTATTTACAGGTTGTTCAATTTCCTGTTCATAGGCTGCCACTTCCTGGAAGACCTGTTTACGGGATGCGCAGCGTCCTGTTTACAAGCTTCCACTTCCTGGAGGTCATATTTGTGGGCAGCTCAGCTTCCTATTTATAGGCTGCCACTTTCTGGAAGACATTTATAGGCTGCCACTTCCTGGAAGAGTTGTTTACCGGGATGCTCAACTTCCTGTTTACACACTGACACTTCCTGGAAGTTGTATTTGCAAGTTTCTCAGCTTCCTGTTTATAGACTGATACTTCCTGCAAGATGAATTTCCAGCATGCTCAACTTCCTGTTTATAGGTACCACTTCCTGGAAGAGTTGTTTACGTGTAAACAGCTTCCTCCTTACATACTGACACTTCCTGGAAGTTGTATTTGCAAGTTTCTCAACTTCCTGTTTATAGACTGTTACTTCCTGCAAGATGAATTTGCAGCATGCTTGACTTCCTGTTTATAGGCACCACTTCCTGGAAGAGTTGTTTACGGGATGCTCAGCTTCCTGCTTACACACTGACACTTCCTGGAAGTTGTATTTGCAAGTTGCTCAACTTCCTGTTTATTGGCTGATACTTCCTGGAAGGTGTGTTCACGGGTTGCTCAACTTCCTGTTGATAGGTTGACACTTCCTGTCCGTGGCAGAGTGCAGGAGAGGCAAAGGCAGAAGTACTTCATTTCGTTCTGTCTCTCTCTCCCCCCTCTTTTTTCTTTCTTTTTGATTTCAAGTGTGACCAAACTCTTGCTTTTCAAAACAATAAAAATGCTAATGCTGTCACACCAGGAGTCCCACACTCCGGCGCTAATTTATGAGCTCCCCACCTTTTAAGGAGCAGGGGCGCATCCGAGCGTGGCGCTCGTTCAGAGGTTTAGAGGAGGCTGGCGCTTTTAATAGCCTCGCAGTCTTCTGAGAGCCAGAGATTGCTGGAGAGGGGGGTCAGGCCGGGGTGGAAATGGCAACTCCCGCTCGCCCCAGAAAACAGCAAATTGTAATGGGAGGGAGAGAGAGAATCTGCTGATGCAGCCTCTGCCAGAAATTAAGCGGCTGGCTGGTGGCAAACAGAGAATTTGGTGCCCTGAGAATCGTAGAATTGTTAGAGCTGGAAGGGACCCCACAGCGACATCTAGTCCAACCCCCTAGAGATTGAACCCAGGATCACATACAATATGTTTAGGGGCAGGCTTGACAGATTGAAACAGAAATTATAATCTATAATTATGTGTGTCTATAATTATTATATAATTATGTGTGTGTGTAACATCACTGTTCATACGAACATTGGAAGAGCCTGAGTTCTGAAATTCTGCATCATGAGAGCCAGTGTGGTGTAGTGGTTAAGAGCGGTAGATTCGTAATCTGGGGAACCGGGTTCGATTCCCCGCCCCTCCACATGCAGCTGCCGGGTGACCTTGGGCTAGTCACACTTCTCTGAAGTCTCTCAGCCCCACTCACCTCACAGAGTGTTTGTTGTGGGGGAGGAAGGGAAAGGAGAATGTTAGCCGCTTTGAGACTCCTTCGGGTAGTGATAAAGTAGGATATCAAATCCAAACTCCTCTTCTTCTTCTTTTCCTCCCCTCCTTTCCAGAACCTTCAAGCGCCTCTGGAAGCAGGTCTCCGAGAACCTGGATCGGTACCGCACCTTCCCACGGCTTGCTGGGGGTAAGCGTCTGATGTGGGTGATGCCGCCCCAATTCTCCACGGAGGCCGGAAAGACTTGAGTTGTCCCTTGCATGAGTTGCTGTTATTTACTCCTTTCCCCCAAGGAGCTAAGAACATAACAACAGCCTGCTAGATCAGGACACGTGGCTCATCCAGCCCAGAATCCTGTCCTCACAGTGGCCAAGCTAATGCCTCAGATCCTGAGGCCAAGCAGGATCTGAGCCCCAGAGCCCTCTCCCCATCCTGCCACATTCAGCAACTGGTATTCAGAAGCATAGCTGCCTCCAGCTGTAGCCATTGTGGTTGTTAGTCACTCAGTGAATTCATGAAGTGCTCAGGCAGGCTAGAAATAAACAGATCTGCGCTGTGCGATGTGCAGGGAACCTTTGGAACTCCCTGCTGCAGGACCTGAGCAGGACAGCAACTCTCCCCACCCCTCAAGGCTCTTAGGAGAGAGCACCCTTGTGCTTGAGCTTTGCTTGTGGGCTTCCTGTAATGGGCATCAGTTTGGCCGCTGTGAGTACAGGATGCTGAGCTAGATGGCTTGATCCAGCTGTGGTCTTATATTCCTCTGGGAGGCATGTGGATTGGAAGGCTGAAATTCAGGTGATGGTTTGCCCGGAGACTCCGAGTTGCCTTCTGCCATGTTTCATTCATTCATTATACAGTGGACGCTCGGGTTGCGAACGTGATCCGTGCGGGATGCATGTTCACAACCGCAGTGGCGCGTCTGCACACACGAGGGTTGCGATTCAACGCTTCCCTGGTCCTGAATGGGGTAACTGTGCCCCTGAAGGATCAGGTGTGCAGCCTGGGAGTCATTCTGGACTCACAGCTGTCCATGGAGGCGCAGGTTAATTCTGTATCCAGGGCGGCTGTCTACCAGCTCCATCTGGTACGCAGGCTGAGACCCTCCCTGCCTGCAGACTTGTCTCACCAGAGTGGTGCATGCTCTAGTTATCTCCTGCATGGACTACTGCAATGAGCTCTACTTGGGGCTACCTTTGAAGGTGACCCGGAAACTGCAATTAATCCAGAATGCGGCAGCTAGACTGGTGACTGGGAGCGGCCGCCGGGACCACATAACACTGGTTCTGAGAGATCTGCATTGGCTCCCAGTACATTTCCAAGCACAATTCAAAGTGTTGGTGCTGACCTTTAAAGCCCTAAACGGCCACAGTCCTGTATACCTGAAGGAGCGTCTCCACCCCCATTGTTCAGCCCGGACACTGAGATCCAGTGTCGAGGGCCTTCTGGCAGTTCCCTCATTGCGAGAAGTGAGGTTACAGGGAACCAGACAGAGGGCCTTCTCGGTAGTGGCGCCCTCCCTGTGGAACACCCTCCCTTCGGATGTGAAGGAAATAAGCAGCTATCCTATGTTTAAAAGACATCTGAAGGCAGCCCTGTTCAGGGAAGTTTTTAATATTTAACGCTGTACTGTTTTTAACACTTGATTGGGAGCCGCCCAGAGTGGCTGGGGAAACTCAGCCAGATGGGCGGGGTATAAATATATTATTATTATTATTATTATTATTATTATTATTATTATTATTCTGAGGATGCGTGACCACTGAAACCCAGAAGTCACCCCTTCCGGTACTTCTGGGTTTCGGCAGCCTGTAACCCAAAAAATCGCAACCTGAAGCGTCTGTAACCCGAGGTATGACTGTACCTTGGTTTTCGAACAGCTTAGTTCTTGAACGTTTTGGCTCCCGAACCCCGCAAACCCAGAAGTGACTGTTCCGGTTTGCGAACTATTTTTGGAAGCCGAACGTCCGGCTGGGCTTCCGATTGGCTGCAGGGGCTTCCTGCAGCCAATCGGAAGCCGCGCTTTGGTTTCTGAACATTTTGGAAGTCGAACGGACTTCCGGAACAGATTCCGTTTGACTTCCAAGGTACGACTGTATTCCAGTGCTGCTTTTCACTCGCCTGAGCCGCAAAGCGGTTTTGCATACAGTAATAACATAGCGGAGCGTCACGACCGCAACATAAATTATATAAAAAACAAGCAGTAATTCAGTGTTTCATTGGGGTGTGCGTGTGTGTTCGTGTGAGGATTTCAGCTCCCAGAAACTGCAGGAGAGTGTCACCGCTGGACTCGGGTCGTGCTCAGGGTACCTGGCTGGCTGCTCTGAGAAGAGGACGCTGGGCCAGGGTCCTGATCCAGCCACAGGGCTCTTCCAACATTCTCACGGTGCACGGAAGTCGCCGCCATGCTGCCGCTCAACTCCTGTGCCTAAGTCTCCCTTCTCTCTCCCCCTCTGCGCAGAGTGCGGCGGCAAGAACTTCCACTTTGTCCACTCCTCGGCGGACGTGCCCAGCGTGGTGAGCGGGACCCTGCGCTCGGCCTTCGAGTACGGCGGGCAGAAGTGCTCGGCCTGCTCCCGCCTCTACGCCCCCGACTCTCTGTGGCCCCGCATCAAAGCCGCGCTCCTGGAAGAGCACCGGAAGATCAAAGTGGGCAATGTGAGTGGGAAGACTCCTCTCCCGCTGAAGGGGCTTTGCGGCTCAGCGGGTGGCTGATGGGATTAGAGGCTGCACTTGGCTGGCTGCTAATTCCCATTGAAGGCACCTCTTTATCCCCTGCTTTCCCCCTCCCCGCTTTCGGGACCATCCCTGCCCCCTCCCCGCAATGCCTGACACCCCCTTTCCCTACAGAACTCTCTCCTTCGCCCTTAGTACGGTGGTACCTCGGGTTACATACACTTCAGGTTACAGACTCCGCTAACCCAGAAATAGTACCTTGGGTTAAGTACTTTGCTTCAGGATGAGAACAGGAATTGTGCAGGAGCGGCGCAGCGGCAGCAGGAGGCCCCATTAGCTAAAGTGGTGCTTCAGGTTAAGAACAGTTTCAGGTTAAAAACGGACCTCCGGAACGAATTAAGTACTTAACCCGAGGTACCACTGTACTCGTTCTCTCTCTCTCTCTCTCTCTCTCTCTGGCAATTAGAAATTAACTCATTGCCTACACAGGCAAGGGTTGGTTGCACGGAACAGACTAATTAAAAAAAACCAAACCACTGCCTTTGCCACTCCCCTTTTTTCTTCAGAAAGCTATTGATGGCTACTAGCCATGGTGGCGGGACACGGGTGGCGCTGTGGGTTAAAGCATAGAGCCTAGGACTTGCCGATCAGAAGGGCGGCGGTTCGAATCCCCGCAACGGGGTGAGCTCCCGTTGCTCGGTCCCTGCTCCTGCCAACCTAGCAGTTCGAAAGCACATCAAAGTGCAAGTAGATAAATAGGTACCGCTCCGGTGGGAAGGTAAACGGCTTTTCCGTGTGCTGCTCTGGTTCGCCAGAAGCGGCTTAGTCATGCTGGCCACGTGACCCGGAAGCTGTACACCAGCTCCCTCGGCCAGTAAAGCGAGATGAGCACCGCAACCCCATAGTCGGCCACGACTGGACCTAATGGTCAGGGCTCCCTTTACCTTTACCTTACTAGCCATGGTGGCAGTGCTCTGGCTCCACAGTCAGAGGCCGAGATGCTTCCGAGTCCCAGTTTATGGAAAACACAGGAGGAGAGAGAGGGCCATTGCTCCTAGATCCCACTTGTAGGTTTCCCCTCTGGGGCAGCTGGGCTACTTGGGCCATTGGCCTGGGTCAAGGCCGCAGGGCGGATCACAACGTCAGAGCACAATATTGCAAGCGGTCGCAGTCACAAAAACAGGAGGGGTCCCCAAAACATGCGCTGGCTCCCCTTCCAGCCATAGATGGCGAGGGTTGAACCTAGATCCCTTCCCCATTCAAATCTCGTGCTCTGTGATTCGTGTCTTCATTGAGCGCATTCACAGAGTGCCTTAACAATCTGTCCTTTTTCCTGAGGAACTCATAGCTCTGTGTGGGGAAGAACAACTCTCAGCACCCATAACAGACTACAGCTCTCTGAATTCTTTGGGGAAAGCCCTGACGATAGTAGCTTCTGTACCTTAAGACACTGAACTTCATTTGGCCATTAATTACGTTAGTTTCAGCCATTGCAGATAGCGAGATTAATGGTTTTTAGTGGGACTCGGAACTGTAGCGTGACGGAAACAGGGCTGGAAATTCAAAGCAGTATCATGTCACTCTAAACATTCTTGGCTTCCTCCAAAGGATTCTGGGAACTGTAGCTTGTTAAGGCTGCTGAGAGTTGTTAGGCGGTTCCCCCATTCCCCTCCCAGAGTTACAATTTCCAAAACAGTTTAGCAATTAATCCCTCTTCCCAGGGAATAACTTGGGAGGGGAAGAGGGATCTCAGACGACCCTCAGCACCTTTAACAAACTACAGTTCCCAGAATCCTTCAGAGGAAGCCAAAGCGGTGTTGAAATGGTATCACAATACCTTCAACCTAAGACATGAATGCAGCCCTCGCTTTGGTGGGAGATGGGCAGAACAGAAACCAAGAGGCATCTCACATTTTTTCTTCCTCGTTTGGTTTTCTCCCCAGCCGACAGATTTCGAGACGTTCTTCTCTGCTGTCATCGATCACAAGGTAACGGCCTTCATTCGTATCTCTTTTCTGGTTGCTCCAGTAATTATGTACGGTGAAATCAGGATTTCTCTATGGAAATTCCGTCCCTGTGCACCTCTGACTGCCCCCTATGCTGGTTTTGTTCATTTATCCTTGCAGGCTTTTGGGGTGCTGTAGGGTTGATCTCATTGGCCCGGTAGACTCTGTCCTAAGCTAGTGATTCCCTGCCTGTCTTTTGTATTGCAACCAGACCAGAGGTTGGCCCTGCCTGTCTTTTGCTCTAGCGCCACCTGCTGTTTGGCTCCCTGCCTTCTGCCCTACTGGGCCCAGTGGGCGCCAACCGCCATCACTAATGGAGAATTGTATGGCCAAGCTGGGATTTTTGGTTATTTTGAGTATCGTACCGGATTCTAGATTATGGTTTCTGTAAAATCCATTTTGTGTCTTAGCTGCTGGTAGCTGCCACCCCAGGGCTTTTTTTGAGAAAGATTGGGATGCAACAAATTTAGCAGCAACGACAATGACACATGTGCACACTCCTTATCCTTTGGCCACTGCTTGCCCAGCCTTTTGTAGTTCGAGGGCCACATTCAATTCCAGGCAGGCTTTCAGGGGCCACGTGCCATGGTGGGTGGGGGCAGAGGCAAAAGTGGGAGGGGCAATAAAGGTAAATTTTGCCTTTGTGCAATAGGACAGTGTTTCCCAACCTTGTGCCTCCAGCTGTTTTTGGACTACAATTCCCATCATCCCTTGCCACTGGTCTTGCTAGTCAGGGATGATGGGAGTTGTAGTTCAAAAACAGCTGGAGGCACAAGGTTGGGAAACACTGCAATAGGATACTTTCAGGGCCGGATTTAGGTTTGATGAGGCCCTAAGCTACTGAAGGTAATGGAGCCTTTTATATGTCCAGCTGTCAACAACAAATTGTCAATTTTTTGTGTTGAATATATGCTATATGGTAATTTATGGACCTACACAACTGTTGCTGTATATAGGTTTTATTTTATTTGGGTTTTTTTATCTTATATTTTGGAAATGTACATCCAGTTTTTTCCCCTTTAAACTTTTTTGGGGCCCCCAAGAGAGTGGGGCCCTAAGCTATAGCTTGTTTAGCTTACACGTAAATCCAGCACTGGGTACTTTAATAAAACAGTCACATGTCCTTCTCTATGCCCCCACCCAAGGAAGGAAGAGGCATTTTCAGAGTTCAAGGGCAGCTCTTCCCAGCCAGGCTAAAACACTCAAGTGGGGTGCAAAGCAGGGGCAGTGAGGGGTGTGGCCTCAGAGGAGGGGGTGTGGCCTGGCGAGAGTCCTAGGGGCTGAACAGAGAGGCTTCGAGGACCTTAAATCAGCCCCTGGGCCTGAGACTCCCCATTTATTTACTAATTAACTTTGCTAGTTGCTTTATCTTGCCCAAGGCAACCCAGAGCAATTTACAACTACACCCCTGCAACATAGGTGCATTAAAATCAAAGTGGGGTTGGGGAAATGCGTCTCACCCACTTCTCAAAAGCCACAGATAGAGGTGGAAGCACTGGTTGAAGAGTAACGTTTTTGCCTGGTGCCTAAAGGTGTATAATGAAGGTGTCAGGCGAGCCTCCCTGGGGTGAGCATTCCACAGACGGGGAGCCACTGCAGAGAAGGCCCCGTTCTTGTGTTGCCACCCTCCTGACTTCTCACAGAAGAGGCACATGAAGAAGGGACCCAGGGTCCAGGTCAGTTTTATGGGGAGGGTCTGTCCTTGAGGTAAAGCCATTTAAGGCTTTATACGTCGAAAGCAGCACTTCGAATTGGGCCCGGAAACAAATTGGCAACCAGCGCAGTCAGGCCAGGATCGGTGCAATATGCTCACGCCGTCTTGCTCCGATGAGCAACCTGGCCACCAAATTCTGGACCAGCTTGAAGCCTCCAAACCATCCTCAGAGGCCATCCTATGTAATAAACGCAATTGCAGTAATCTAACCTAGAGGTTAGGAGTTTTCTTGGCAGAGATACTAGAGTGGCTTGCCGGTTCCTGCTCCAGGTGGATCACGTTTGGTCAAAACTCTCCACTGTGACTTGCCCATCTTGGGTGGCCCTGCACAGCATAGCTCATAGCTTCTCTGAGTTATTCAAGCCCCTTCGCCACGGCAAGGCAGTGATTCATGAAGGGGCAATGATGAAATTAAAAGACGCCTGCTTCTTGGGAGAAAAGCAATGACAAACCTAAACAGCATCTTAAAAAGCAGAGACATCACCTTGCAAACAAAGGTCCATATAGTTAAAGCTATGGTTTTCCCAGTAGTGATGTATGGAAGTGAGAGCTGGACCATGAAGAAGGCTGATTGCCGAAGAATTTATGCTTTTGAATTATGGTGCTGGAGGAGACTCTTGAGAGTCCCATGGACTGCAAGAAGATCAAACCGATCCATTCTTAAGGAAATCAGCCCTGAGTGCTCACTGGAAGGACAGATCCTGAAGCTGAGGCTCCAATACTTTGGCCACCTCATGAGAAGAGAAGACTTCCTGGAAAAGACCCTGATGTTGGGAAAGATGGAGGGCACAAGGAGAAGGGGACGGCAGAGGACAAGATGGTTGGACAGTGTTCTCGAAGCTACCAACATGAGTTTGACCAAGCTGCGGGAGGCAGTGGAAGACAGGAGTGCCTGGCGTGCTCTGGTCCATGAGGTCACGAAGAGTCAGACACGACTAAACAGCAACAACAACCTAGAGGTTACTAGAGCACAGACTACAGAGGTTAGTCTATCCCTGTCCAGATAGGGGTTCAAAAGACATTCATTGCTATGGCAGATTTTTGCCCTTCTGCAATGCAGGTTGCTGCTTAGTCCTGGAAAACTTGGCGGAAAACTAGTTCACACATGTGCATGGATTCACGGCTTAATTCCCACAGCAACTAGCTGGGCTTTCAGCGTTTCCACAGGCCCACATATAGAACCTTTTTGTTTCATTGTGTAGTGTTCTTTGAGTGGTGTCGGTTCACGTAAACCAGCCCCTAAAAATTGCAGGGTCCCAGCTGGAAGGAGTAAGCAGGCTTAATGAGTAGGGCACCTGCTCTGAAACCCTTGAAAGTGATTGCTGCCAGTCAGTGTAGACAATACCAAGCTTGATGGACCCAACAGCTTTCCCCCCGATGTGTGTCCATGTGTGCACACAAAACTGAGATAGACAGGCCAGTTTGGGGTGTGTTCCTTCCAGCCTGTTATTTTAACCCTAGACATTACGCTCTCTTCCTCCCCACCAGTCTTTACCTGTGCCCTTTCCCTGACAAGGCGAGGAAAACCTGGCCTCAGTTTTCTCTGGCATAAACAGTGATCAATCTTTTTCCGAGTTAAGGCGAAGGAAGGAATTGAAAACGAAATTGCCAGTATCAGAATGCCATTATCAAAATCTTTGGTCTGGACACTTTTGGAATGCAAAGCATGGTGCTGGTAACGGCAAGGTTGCAGGTTTGATCCCCTAATGGGACAGCTGCATATTCCTGCATTGCAGGGGTCGGTCTAGATGACCGTCAGGGTCCCTTCCAACTCTAGAATTCTATGAATGTTCTGTGTCCAGTTCTGGGCGCCTCCGCTCAAAAAGGATGCTGTCAAGTCGGGAAAGGTGCAGAAGCCGAAATGATCAAGGTGGGAATGGAATGACTCTGTTATGAAGAAAAGTTGCAGTGCTTGGGACATTTTAGTTTAGGTAAAAGGCAAGTTAAAGGCGACCTGGCAGAAGTTTATAAATTTCTGCATGGCGGAAGTGGACAGAGAAACGTTTTTCTTCCTCCTAAACTTGTGAACCTCCACTGAAGCTGAATGTTGGAACATTGAGGAAAGATAAAAGAAAGTCTTCCTTTATGCAGTGCTTGGTTAGGCTGTGGAACTCCTTCCCACTGGATACAGTGATGGCCATCACTGAGGACTGGACAAATTCACAGAGGAGAGGGTTCTTGATGGTTACTAACCACAGTGACTCTTCTTCGCCCTCCGCAGTCAGAGGCAGTGATGCTTCTATGGACATCAGTTGCTGGAAACCACCTGAGGGGTCAATGCCCTTGTGCTCAGACACTGCTTGTGGGTTTCCCTTTGAGGCCTCCGGTCAGCCACTGTGAGAACAGGACGCTGTACTAGATGGGCCATTGGTCTGATCCAGCGGGTTCTTCTCATGTTCCTGAAGGAAGCAGGGCCCTTAATGAAACTCACAAAACCCCCACCCTCTTGACTCCCTCCAACTGCAGCCAAATTGGGGTCCTCCCTCTCTTTGGCCACCTCCTGACTCAACACTATTTGTTCTGCATCATATCTCTGTCAGTTGCCCTTCAGTCGAACGTCTCTCAGGATAATCCTCAACGAAACTCTGGAGTGCTTCAGTTGCATTGCAGGCAGTGTGGTGTAGCGGTTATGGCGTTGGGCTAGGACCCGAGAGACCAGGGTTCGAATTCACCCACACCCCACTTGGCCATGAAACTCGCTTGGGGGTCTTGGGACAGCCTAAATTACCTCACAGGTTTGCTGAGGGGATTAGAGGAGGAGAACGATGTCGGCTGCCTTGAGCTCCTCGGGAGAAAAAGGTGGGATAGAAAGGAAATAAAAAAGGCCCAAATTAGCAAACCCGTTTCCTCCTTCCACCTAGGGATATAGGTCTGGCCTCCCCATCGTTCTTGGACCCACAGCCAACGATCCCACAGCCACCTGCCCTTCCCTGTCCCACCCCCCTCCCCAGTCTCTGGGTCCTGCGTGGCGTTACCCCCACCTCGGTTCCTTCCTCGCCCCCCCTCGCTCTGCTATCTCCACCTCCCAGGAGCTGAGCTTCCTCCATTCCTGCCTTTTCTGCTGAGCGAATCCCTGCTGAGATTACGGCTGAGCCGGCAAATGCTTTCTTTAAAGACGTATTTTCACAGCTTAGGAGCAGGCATCTGTCAATAATGATAACCCCACCGCTGCTGCCATCGCCTCCTCCTCCTCCTCTTCGCTCCCCGCCCTCACGTTCCCCTGCTTCGCTCCGTCTAGGCACATTTCCCCCTTCCCGTAGCCGAAGACTTTCCCTTTGAAGTCCCTTGCTTCTCCTGTTGAATCGGGCTAATCTCTCGTCACACCCAAAGGGGTTGGGAAGAGGCGCCACTGACCACGGGGATCTATCTTTGGGGCAAGTTTCTCGTTTCCCAGAATCCTCCTCTTCTTTCCTTTGCTTGGCCCTCCTAGGAAGGGGGCAGCCTCCGTCCCTTCCATCTAGCTCAACCCACCCCCAAGAGGAGCCAGACCACCTTGGCCAAGGGAGTGGAGCCACCGCTTGAGGGCATTACCGTGGTACCTCGGGTTACGTACACTTCAGGTTACATACGCTTCAGGTTACAGACTCCGCTAACCCAGAAATACTACCTCAGGTTAAGAACTTTGCTTCAGGATGAGAACAGAAATCGGTCAGCGGCGGCACAACAGCAGCAGGAGGCCCCATTAGCTAAAGTGGTACCTCAGGTTAAGAGCAATTTCAGGTTAAGAACGGACCTCCTAAACAAATTAAGTTCTTAACCCGAGGTACCACGGTATAACCTCTGAGCGCTTTACGGAAACAAACAAAACGATGAAATCGGCAAGTATCTGAAAACTCCCGAAAGAATTAAAACCGGCAGTCAGCCGAAGAATGCGTGGATAGGCAAAAAAATGTTTCTGGTGGGCGCCGAAAAGGGTGCCGTGAGTTTTGGCACGTTCTGGATTTCAAGAGGCGGGGAGTTCCAAAGTGTAGGTGCCGCCTTCATGAAAAAGATCCTTACCGCAGTGTACAACGGGCACCTGTAACAGTGGCAGTTTTGCAGAATTTGGCAGTCAAGTGGGTGTGTGTTAAGGCGACCCTGCAAGCAAACGAGAACCAAGCTGTTAAGGGCTTTATATGGTGATTCTCGATTTCCAGCGGAGCAGAACTCTGAAGTCAACACAGTAGAGTGCTGTCGGGGTGCTTGTATCGATCATCCAAATGCAGGCGGTTGTGTGAATGCGATCTGGGTGTGTGCAGGACTTGGGCCTTCCTTCACAAACCCTCCATTCCGGTGGTCGCACCCAAATTTTGTAGGGCAGGGATGGAAACGGAAACTGCCCGTGCCATAATGCCATTATACAAACCTGTGGTGCAACTGCATCTGGAATACTGTGTCTCGTTCTGGTCGCCTCCCTTCAAAAGGGATATTATAGAGTTGGAAAAGATTCAGAAAAGGACAAGCAAAATAATCAAAGGCTGTGTGTGTGTGTGTGTGTGTGTGTGTGTGTGTGTAGCGATTCCCCTATGAAGGAAGGTTGCGGCATTTGGGACTTTTTGGTTTAGAGCAGTGTTTTCCCAAACTTGGGTCTCCGGCTGTTTTTGGACTACAATTCCCATCATCCATGACCGCTGGTCCTGCTAAGAGGATGATGGGACTTGTAGTCCAAAACAAACAGCTGGAGGCCCAGCTGGTTTAGAGAAATGGTCAGTAAGAGGCGACCTGATAGAAGCTTATAAATTTATGGGTGGCACAGAGAAAGTGGATAGAGAAATGTTTTTTCTCCCTCTCAAAATAACACTAGAACTCGGCTCGATGAAGCCGAACGTGGGATACGGTAATTCAGGACGGATAAAAGAACTTCTTTATGCAGCACATCGTTAAACTACGGAACTCCCCGCCACAGGAGGCTGTGATGGCCACCAGCTTGTGTGGCTTTAAAAGATGATTGGACAAATTCATGGAGGAGGAGAAGACTATTGATGGCTGCTAGCCACAGGCAGCCATGCTTCTGAATGCTAGTTTCTGGAAACAGTGGGAAGAGTTTGAAGAGTTTGGATTTGATATCCCGCTTTATCACTACCCTAAGGAGTCTCAAAGCGGCTAACATCCTCCTTTCCCTTCCTCCCCAACAACAAACACTTTGTGAGGAGAGACTTCAGAGAAGTGTGACTAGCCCAAGGTCACCCAGCAGCTGCATGTGGAAGAGCGGGGAATCGAACCCGGTTCCCCAGATTACGAATCTATCGCTCTTAACCACTACACCACACTAGCTCTCTGAAGGGGAAGAGTGCTCTTGTGACCAGATCCTTGCTTGCTGGTTTCCTGTTCTGCCACCGTGAGATGGTGGACTTGATGGCTCGTTGGCCTGATCCGGAAGGTTCTCGTTATGTTCTTATGTCCTTCTTCTCTTCCAGTCTTTTGAGCGCATCAAGAAGTGGCTCGGCCACGCCGAGACGTCGTCGAACCTCAGCATCCTGGCTGGAGGCGGGTGCGACGATAAGGTTGGGTATTTCGTCCAGCCGTGTATTATTGAGACGAAGGACCCGAAAGACCCCATTATGCAAGAGGTGAATCTTCAAAGGGGGCAGTGATTCTTCCCAGGGGAACGTTGACCGTCCTCTGTGGCTCACACACACATTTTGTGTGAAGCCAGAAAGCGAGGAAGTCACAAGATCCAACATGGGTGGCTTTGAAAGGGGATTGGACAAATTGGGGGGAGGGTGGGGGGGTTGAATGGCTGTGCTCTGTCTCCACAGTCAGAAGAAGCAATGTTCCTGCATACTAGTTGCTGGAAATTGCAAGAAGGGATTGTATTTTAATACAGTGGTGCCTCGCAAGACGAAATTAATTCGTTCTGCGAGTTTCTTCGTCTTGCGGATTTTTCGTCTTGCGAAGCACGGCTATTAACGGTACTTAGCGGCTTTAAGAAAAAGGAAACAAACTCGCAGTTAAGAAAAAGGAAACAAACTCGCTATTAACTTAGTGGCTTTTAAAAAAAAGGAAACAAACTCGCAAGAACTCGCAAGACGTTTTTGTCTTGCGCAGCAAGCCCATAGGGAAATTCGTCTTGCGAAGCGACTCAAAAAACGGAAAACTCTTCCGTCTTGCGAGTTTTTCGTCTTGCGAGGCATTCGTCTTGCGAGGTACCACTGTACTTTGTTGGAAGCCGCCCAGGGTGGCTGGGGAGACCCAGCCAGATGGGCAGGGTATAAATAATAAATTATTATTATTATTATCGGGGATTGGGTTCGGGTCTTGCTTGTGGGTTTCATCAGGCTGGCCACTGAGACAGGACGTTGGACTAGATGAGGCATGGGCCTGATCCAGCTGGCTTCTAAAGCAAAAATTGCCAACAGTATTTGTGTGCCCCCCCCCCAAACACAGCTTCCAGGTGGGTACCATGGATGAAGGCATTTACCCTACTCTAGAAAGGAAAAGGGACGTGGGTGGTGCTGTGGGTTAAACCACAGAGCCTAGGACTTGCCGATCAGAAGGTCAGCGGTTCGAATCCCTGTGATGGGGTGAGCTCCCGTTGCTCGGTCCCTGCTCCTGACAACCTAACAGTTCAAAAGCACACCAGTGCAAGTAGATAAATATGTACTGCCCCAGCGGGAAGGTAAACGGTGCACTGCTCTGGTTCGCCAGAAGCGGCTTAGTCATGCTGGCCACATGACCCGGAAGCTGTATGCCGGCTCCCTCAGCCAGTAAAGCGAGATGAGCGCTGCAACCCCAGAGTCGGCCGCGACTGGACCTAACAGTCAGGGGTCTCTTTACCTTAGAAAGGAAAAAGCCCTTGATCTGTTAAGACTGGAGGCAGAAACATTTTATGTTGGATCTCACATTCTACTTCGGAAAAAAAACAGAGGTCATTGAACTCCAGGTCCCATCAGCTTCATCCAGTAGGGACAATGGTCAGGGATGATGGGAGTTGTAGTCCAGCAGTATCCAGAGATCAATAGGTCGCTCATCTTCACTATATGATGTGATGGAGGTAGCTGGGGGGCAGTGAAGGCAAGCGATGGAGGCATCTAGGGGCAGTAAAGGCAAAAGTGACAGCCCGGTTCAGGGATTGGGAACTTGCAACTCTCTTTGTGTTGTTGGGGCTCCAGCTCCCATCAGCTTTAGCCAAGCTTGGCCAGTGGTCTGGGATATTGCTGGGAGTTGGGGTCCTACACAGAGTAGACCCATTATGTGGCATCCAGCTGAATTCGACTCTAGGTGTTATCTAAGCTGAATGTTGGAAGGTTCGGGACATATCCTGAAGATCTGCAGAGGCTTAGACACTCACACCAATGCTGTTCTCAGAGATGAATCTCTTGTCTCTTATCTTTTGCCCCCTATCTCTTTCCTCCCCCCCCCCCTTCAGGAAATTTTCGGGCCCATCCTGACGGTGTATGTTTACCCGGAGAGTCAGTACAAAGACATCCTTCAGCTGATTGACAACACGTCTCCGTATGGCCTCACGGGGGCAGTGTTTGCCCAAGATAAGTAAGCACTGGAGTCCACCCCCCCCCCACAGGGTCTCATCCTGACCACATTTGCCAGCATAGTACAAATCAGGTAGTGCGAGCAAGTCAAGAGAGGAGGAACTAATTTTTATATAGGTATGGGTTTTGATTCTGGGCCGTCTTTCCAAGACAAGGACCCACTTTTATTATTTCATTGGGTTGGTACCCCACTTTTTCCCCTCCGAAGAGCTCAGGTTCTGTCCGTGTGCATGGTTCTGTCCGTGCGCCTCATTTCATCTCCACAACGACCCTGCGAGGTAGGTTAGGCTGAGAGAGGTACTGACTGTCCCCCCGCCAAGGGCACATCCAGTGATTCCATCCCTGGTCTTCTGGGTTGTCTGTGTGAACTGTCGTGCAGGTGTGGCCTTGTGGTGTCTTGACATGATTCCCCCCCCCTTTTCTGTGTCTCTTACAGAGCCGTCATTGACGAAGCGTCAAAGGTCCTGAGGAACGCAGCCGGCAACTTCTACATCAACGACAAGTCAACTGGCTCCGTCGTGGCGCAGCAGCCGTTCGGCGGATCCCGGGCCTCAGGTGTGTGAGAGCGAAAGTTGGGTGGGGTTTTGCGATGGGTGGGGCAGCACAGCACCTTCTGCCTGCCTCCTCTGTTTTAGTCACCTTTAAAGCCCTAAACGGCCTCGGTCCAGTATACCTGAAGGAGTGTCTCCACCCCCATCGTTCTGCCCGGACACTGAGGTCCAACTCAGAAGGCCTTCTGGCAGTTTCCTCCCTGCGAGAAGTGAGGTTACAGGGAGCCGGGCAAAGGGCCTTCTCGGTAGTGGCGCCCGCCCTGTGGAACGCCCTCCCACCAGATGTCAAAGAGAAAAACAACTACCAGACTTTTAGAAGACGTCTGAAGGCAGCCCTGTTTAGGGAAGCTTTTAATGTTTAATAGGTTATTGTATTTTAATATTCTGTTGGAAGCCGCTCAGGGTGGCTGGGGAAACCCAGCCAGATGGGCAGGGTAATAATAATAATAATAATAATAATAATAACAATAATAACAATAATAATAATAATAATAATAATAATAATAATAATAATAATAATAGAATTTAGGCAGAGGTTGGATGGCTATCTGTCATGGAATTGGCCTAGGTGAGCCTTTGGAATCCCTTACAATTCTATGATCATCTTCTTTCCTACAAGGAGCTCAAAGTGGCATGAGTAGTGCTCCCCCTCATTTTATCCTCACAACGACCCTGTGGGGTAGGCTAGGCTGAGGGACAGCGGCTGTCCCCCAAGGTCTCCCGGGGGTGGGGCTTTGTGTGGCCAAATTTGAACCCTGGTCTCTCCCAGGTCTGACACTCTACACCAGGGGTGGCCAACTCCCGAGAGACTGCGATCTACTTTCAGAATTAAAATCTGGCAATGATCTACCCCCGCTTTTGAGGGGTTCAGGTCAAAGTTGTTGAGCTTTTCTTAGGGAGCTTTTTCCGTTTTTTGGGGGGTGTTAGAGGCAGTGGGTTAAACCACAGAGCCTAGGACTTGCCGATCAGAAAGTCAGCGGTTCGAATTCCCGTGATGGGGTGAGCTCCCGTTGCTTGGTCCCTGCTCCTGGCAACCTAGCAGTTTGAAAGCACGTCAAAGTGCAAGTAGATAAATAGGTACTGCTCTGGCGGGAAGGTAAATAGCGTTTCTGTGCGCTGCTCTGGTTTGCCAGAAGCGGCTTAGTCATGCTGGCCACATGACCCGGAAGCTGTACGCCGGCTCCCTCAGCCAATAAAGCGAGATGAGTGCCGCAACCCCAGAGTCAGTCACGACTGGACCTAATGGTCAGGCGTCCCTTTACCTTTACCTAGAGGCAAGGGTCAAAGGGAAAAAGTCACTCACAATAATATCGCTTTGAGTGATAACAGCCACAGAGGGAAAGCTCTGTCTTCCCTTCCACTGATCAGACAACAATGGAGGGCAGGGCAGGAGTCGGTTTCAATGACGCTGAGGAAAGGGAGCCAGAGATCAAACAGCGATCTACCAAGACCTCGCAGGGATCTACCAGTAGATCGCGATCGACCTGTTGGACATCCCTGCTCTACACCATGTTGGCTGCCCAAAAGGAATTAACAGGGAGCGCCAAGCGGAAATGTAATATTACATTTCCTTATAATAGTTCATACTTCCAAATCCCAAGATTTATTTATTGAATATCTTGGTGTGTTTTTTTTTTTAAAAATAGCATTTCAAAAATGCGTGTCAGAGCAGTTTACAGCAATGAAAACAGAACCGTGCAAGAAAACCATAGAAAAAGTTAAAAATGCAAAGAGGTAAAGACCAATGAAAAGGCAGGCGAAAGAAGAAGAAAACGGTGTTAGCAGTAGAAAATCCCTAACGTGAAATAAGTAGCCGGAGGCGCAATGAGGTCTAGCAGCTTGCTTCTCTTGTTTTGTGTTTTGAAAAAAAGGAAATCGTTGTTCTCAGATTGCCGTTTGCATTTCCCCCCTTTGGAAACAGGAACGAACGACAAGCCCGGGAGCCCCCACTACATCCTGCGCTGGACGTCTCCCCAAGCCGTCAAAGAAACCCACGCACCCCTGGGCGACTGGAAGTATCCGTACATGCAGTGATGCAGCTCTCGACGGTGCCTTTATCTTGGAGCCGCAGTTGGGTTACCGACCCACCGCACTGTGGATCTGTTAAAGTAGTGGCAATCTCTCATAATACACAAGTGTATTTAGGAACTGGTGCCCCCTTCCCCAAATCCCTTGGGGAACCTTATTTCCTGTTTTGGAGGAAACATTGAGGCTCAGTGCAATGTTAGCCTTTGGAATAATCTTTAATTATTAATATTATTTTAATCTTTAAAAAGCTCTCTAAATTTCAACACATTTTAAACCTTGGTAAGGATTCCAGATATGCTGAGCTAAGCCCTCTTGATCCAGGTCTCTAAAAAGTTTGCATCATTCTGTTTTCCCACCTTAAACTGTGCCCTGCTCCCACCTGGGCAGAGGAATACGGTTTCTCTGCCAAGCGCAGCTTCGTTAAAACGTTGGTTTATAGGGGCATTTGCTTGTCTGAGCTGACCCTGCAGCCTTTGCGCTCAGAGTTGTGGTTTGCAAAAAGAGGGCTGCATCCCCCAATAGACCTCCGGGTTTCAAACTGAGCATGGATCGTATCAGCAGTGAGCATCGCAAACTTGCTGACCTGTGTGACCTGTTCCTTCCAACCCCTGTGGGGTTTTGTGGGGTTTTTGGATAGAATCTCCAAAACCCAAGTTCTCATTGGCCAATATTATTTGGACAGCAATGCCTCTTTCTTTATAAACCTCACCTGCTGTAGATTTGATCACTCAAGTGGCGCTAGGCAAAGGTGGTTTTTATTTTTTTTAAGGATGCCTATTTTTGCAGCCCAGATATTTTTAACCAGATTCCGGCATCAACTTTCCAAATGAAATAAAAGAAGGATTCTTCGGAGGGGAAAGTTAAAATGGAATGATTAGTTTGTGGGCGGCTAACATGCAATATGTTTAACAGCTCAACGCGGCTGTTAAATTCAGTGTTAATAATAATGTAATAGGGTGTATATTTGATGTGCCTTTGGAACAAAGAGAGCTTAGTAAATCTGATTAAGATTTTATGCGTTTTCGGACTTGGCTTATTAAAATACGTTTACTTAGGAAGGGGTGGGGAAGTTGTCTGATGGGAAGTCTTGTGGTTTGAGATCCTGAGGGCCAGATATAGAGGTCTGGAGGGTCACATCCTGCCATTGGGCTTGAGGATTTCAACATGCACACACTTGAGTTTGCTCAGGTTATCTGAATCAGGGGGTTAGAGGCAACTTTCCTCCGGTGTAAGAACCCAGCTCTTGGGGATCCCACAAGTGGAATCTGTGGGTGAAAACTTTTAAAATTGGGTTGAATGAGACCACGTGTCGTACAAAATGCTGTGTGACTTTGTGGACTCTTGTGTGATGTCAGCAGCTGGAGAGGTGAGCTAAGCGCATTTGCTCGGTAAATAGAGGTCCCATGTGCTGTGATCCTGCCACCGGGACACCATTTTGTTCCACTAAAGTCTCGAAGACGCAACCGGAACCACTTAATGAATTCTACAGGCCTCCCGTCAATTAACGGTGTAAATAGGCCTCTTCGTCTTCAGACAAGGTGCACATCCCTTATGCTTAAAATTAATTTCCCATAAATTGCAACAGCAGCATTAACTTGCTTGGGCATGCTCTGCCACAGGACCCTAAGGTTCTAGTCCAGTTCGTGTCCTGGAAATGCAATTGGTAACTACTCAGTTGCGAAGATGTGTAGCAAGCTGCTTTGAGTTTACTTTTCATGAAACAAAACAAGACTAAAGAATGCTAATAATAATAATAATAATAATAATAATAATAATAATAATAATACAGTGGTACCTCGGGTTGCAAACACCTCGGGTTACAGATGCTTCAGGTTACAAACTCTGCTAACCTGGAAGTAGTACCTCGGGTTGAGAACTTTACCTCAGGATGAGAACAGAAATCGCGCGGCAGCAGTGGGAGGCCCCATTAGCTAAAGTGGTACCTCAGGTTAAGAACGGTTTCAGGTTAAGAACGGACCTCCGGAACGAATTAAGTTCGTAACCCGAGGTACCCCTGTAAATGATAAAAATTAGCCTGTACTGACTGGTAACAACTTTTTAGGGGTTCAGATTGAAACATATACAAGCTGTCTGATTTACCACTGAGCTACAGCCCATTTGCTGAGCCGGGCCGTTGGTCCATCTAACTCTGTACTGCCTACTCTGACTGGCAGCAGCTCTCCCCAAACCCTGCGTCCTGAGGTTCTTTTCACCAGGCAATACCTGGGAGGGGTTTCTGCCTTAGGTGTGTCTGTTGGCTGCAGCTTTCGACTCCTCTGTTCCAGGTTTGAAGCCAGATAATTCAGGGCAGGGAAATGTATGCAAACCAGCCAGATTGCTGAGCCCTCTGTAACATCAGATGGAAATATCCACCAACTGAGTCATCTTATTCGGCATGACTTTTCATCAGGTGTCCTTCCTGCCCCCAGAGGACAGTAGACTTAATCGTAATTGGGATGCTGGGAAAATCAGGTGTGCATGTTCTGTAAGCAAGATTCCGGGCGAGGGGGGTGGTCATCTAGATTACCGTATTTTTCACTCTATAAGACGCAGCAGACCATAAGACGCACCTAGTTTTTGGAGGAGGAAAACAAGAAAAAAAAAATTCTGAATCTCAGAAGCCAGAACAGCAAGAGGGATCGCTGCGCAGCAAAAGCAGCAATCCCTCTTGCTGTTCTGGCTTCTGGGATAGCTGCGCAGTCTGCATTCACTCCATAAGACGCACACACATTTCCCCTTACTTTTTAGGAGGGGAAAAATGAGTCTTATAGAGCAAAAAATACGGTATTTCTTCTATTTCGCCAGGCTGGTGAAAGCCAAGCAGTCTTGGGCAAAAAGGTTGATGAGTCTCCTCTAGAACAGGGTTTCCCAAACTTGGGCCTCCAGCTTTTTTGGGGACTACAATTCCCATCATCCCTGACCACTGGTCCTGCTAGCTAGTGATGATGGGAGTTGTAGTCCACAACAGCTGGAGACCTCAGTCAGGGAATCCCTGGGCTAGATGGCCATTCCAACTCTACAGTTTTATGACAATGCACCTTAACACATAGCAATTGAGGATCGTAGCTGCAAATAGCTCTTTCCTCCATGAATTTGTCCCAATCCTCTCTTTTAAAGCCAATCACTGCCTCCTAATCCCTGCTGTAGAACTTGCATTTCTGTCCCACCTTTCTTCCTCCAAGGAGTTTGGATTTGGATTTGATATCCCGCTATATCACTACCCAAAGGAGTCTCAAAGGGGCCAACATTCTCCTTTCCCTTCCTCCCCCACAACAAACACTCTGTGAGGTGAGTGGGGCTGAGAGACTTCAGAGAAGTGTGACTAGCCCAAGGCCACCCAGCAGCTGCATGTGGAGGAGCGGGGAATCAAACCCAGTTCACCAGATTACGAGTCCACCGCTCTTAACCACTACATCACACTGGCTTTCAAGGAGCTCACGGTGGCTTTTGCTCCCCCCTCATTTCATCCCACAGCAACCATGCAAGGTAGGTTATGCCAAGAAGCAGTGATGTGGCAGAAATCTAGTGTCCAGGGTTGGAGGCAGCGATACTTCTGAATACTAGTTGCTGGATTTCTCAGGAAAGGGGGTGTTTTCTGCTTGAATCCTGCTTGCAGACTGTCCATTGGGAGGCATCTGGGCAGCCACTGTGAAAGGACAGTGCTGGACTAGATGGGCCATTGGCCTGATCCAGCAGACTCTTCTTATGTTCTTATGATGATCTGGACAGTCTCCCACTTGGACTACTGCAATGCGCTCTACATGGGGCTACCTTTGAAGGTGACTCAGAAACTGCAATTTATCCAGAATGTAGCAGCTAGACTGTTGACTGGGAGCGACCGCTGAGACCTTATACAGTGGTGCCTCAGGTTACATACGCTTCAGGTTACAGACTCCACTAACCCAGAAATATTACCTCAGGTTAAGAACTTTGCTTCAGGATGAGAACCAAAATTGTGCTCTGGCGGCACGGCGGCAGCAGGAGGCCCCATTAGGTAAAGTGGTTTTTCAGGTTAAGAACGGACCTCTGGAACGAATTAAGTACTTAACCCAAGGTACCACTGTACCACCGGTCCTGAAAAACCTACATTGGCTCCGAGCACAACTCAAAGTGTTGGTGCTGACCTTTAAAGCCCTAAACGGCCTTGGCCCAGTATACCTGAAGGAGCATCTCCACCCCCATCATCCAGCCCAGACACTGAGATCCAGCGCCGAGGGCCTTCTGGTGGTTCCCTTGCAGCTAGAAGTGAGGTTACAGGGAACCAGGCTGAGGGCCTTCTTGGTAGTGGCACCCGCCCTGTGGAACGCCCTCCCATCAGATGTCAAGGAAATAAACAACTATAATACTTTTAGAAGACATCTGAAGTCAGCCCTATTTAGGGAAGTTTTTAATGTTTAATTATGATGCTGTATTATGTTTTTAATATTGGAAGCCGCCCAGAGTGGCTGAGGAAACCCAGCCAGATGGGCGGGGTATAAATACATAAATTAACAGCCACCACAACTACCACCACCACAACAACAGAAAGTTGCCCCTGCCCTCGTCCTCCAAAGAACACCGGGGTCTCCGGATCAAGATCGGAGTTATGCTCTCAAAATGCAACCTTCCACAGCTTTGACAAAGCAGTTGGCCTGTTCTTGTAAGGTTAAATGCAAACAGGCTACTTATGCAAATCCAAAGCACAGGGTTATTTGCCTGAGCGAACCCTGAGCTTTGCATGAAAAAAGGGGGAGAGGAGTTTTCTAGCATGGTGCAAATCTGGGAGGTAAGAGGGCTGAGGGTTTTTTTGTTTGTTTATGATCCCCTGACATAAACCATTTTTGAAGCAGCCTTGCTTTTTAATGTGAACAGAAGTCCATTTCTTTCTTTTAATTTTATTGATTTGTTAAGCCCTCTCCCCTCCAAATTACAGGCAACAAAGAGGAAGAAAACAAATAATCTGATATTTAAACCATAAAGAAGAACATCCCGGAAGGGCAAAAATGCGAAGATACAGCACAGCTCCAAATGGATCATGAAGTATTAACTCGTACAAAGATTCCGCTTACAAATAATAAAGAAATAAAAGTATTCTCCACCTGTGTGTTCCTTTATTATTGAGAATAAAGGCTCTCTATAGTCTTTAAAAAAATATTAGTGCTGACAGAGAAAAATACAAAACTTAATACTGAATATCTTCCCCTCCTTTTTTTGTCCACATTAAGACTTTGATCTAAATAGAATAAAAACATAAGGGGGGGGAGGAGGAATCAAGAAAGAGTGCGAGGGAAATAAGGAAATAGAATGGTTAAAGGAGAGAAAGAAATAAAATTCAGAAGGTAAGACTTTCAATTCTTCGTTTGCCATATGCAAACAACATTCACTTCATTCACTCAATACCTAAAAAAGCCACTTTCTACAAAAAAACATCTTCAGTCTTCAAATCCAAAGTCATTATTTTTCTTTTCCACGCAAAGTCTACGGGAGGCTTCCAGTCAACAAATGTGAACAGCGACTTTTCTCTGGTTAAACATGTCATTTGGCCATCTCAGCTAAGTCCTGAACCGGACCATCTCTTGCCTTCACTGTCACTAGCTTTTAAGGCAGGGCTGGGGAAACTCTGGCCCTCCTGCTGTTGAAGGACTCTGACACCCATCATCCTGGATCATTGGTTGAGCTGCCAGGGGCTGATGGGAATTGGAGTCCAATAACATCTGCAGGTGGCGCTGTGGGTTAAACCACAGAGCCTAGGACTTGCCGATCAGAAGGTCGGCGGTTCGAATCCCCGCGACGGGGTGAGCTCCTGTTGTTTGGTCCCTGCTCCTGCCAACCTAGCAGTTCTAAAGCACGTCAAAGTGCAAGTAGATAAACAGGTACCGCTCCGGAGGGAAGGTAAACGGCGTTTCCGTGTGCTGCTCTGGTTCGCCAGAAGCGGCATAGTCATGCTGGCCACATGACCCAGAAGCTGTACGCCGGCTCCCTCGGCCAATAAAGCGAGATGAGCGCCGCAACCCCAGAGTCAGTCACGACTGGACCTAATGGTCAGGGGTCCCTTTACCTTTACCTTTAACATCTGCAGGGGGCCACGTTGGCCAAACCTGAAAAATATAAAGCGGTCAGCACATTGCAGCAAAACGACTGAGGCCTACGTTTTCACTTGAGCCACTGAGTCCAATGCCCAGGTCACGGTTCCCCACACCATGCATAAAGGTAAAGGGACTCCTGACCGTTAGGTCCAGTCACAGACAACTCTGGGGTTGTGGCGCTCATCTCGTTTTACTGGCTGAGAGAGCTGGCGTACAACTTCAGGGTCATGTGGCCAGCATGACTAAGTCGCTTCTGGCGAACCAGAGCAGCGCACGGAAACGCCGTTTACCTTCCCGCCGGAGTGGTACCTATTTATCTACTTGCACTTTGACGTACTTTCAAACTGCTAGGTTGGCAGGAGCAGGGACTGAGCAACTGGAACTCACCCCGTTGCGGGGATTCGATCCACCAACCTTCTGATCGGCAAGCCCTAGGCTCTGTGGTTTAGACCACAGCGCCACCCGCGTCCGGCCCACCCCAAGCATAAATGTATGCAAATGAGCTGGTCCTTACCTGCCTCCTATGCAAAGGAGCTAGAGAAAAGCTCTGGCTGGTGGCAAGGGGAAGGTCAGAGACATCTCATCCATCTTCTGGCTGGACAGTTGCCGATATGAGGGTGACATAAAAGAAGTGCCCCACCATGCGCTTCACCGGACTGGTGGCAGCCTACGTCGGTGCCTTGGTGGCTGCCGCGGCCTCAATAACCACGCCTGCTTCTCATTTCCACCTGGCAGGAGATTACATCCTAGGGGGCCTCTTCTCCTTGCACGCAGAGGCTGTGGGCAGGCCCCACCTCAGCCCCACGCAGGAGGTCCCCATCTGCAAAAAGTATGTACCGGGTATCAGAAATGGGGGAGGGCCAGGGCCGGATTTGGGTCTGATGAGGTCCAAAGCTACTGAAGGTAATGGGGTTCTTTATATGTCCAGCTGTTCTTTGTCAACAACAAATGGTCGCTGTTTTTGTGTGTCGAATATATAGTAAAGTAAAGGTAAAGGGACCCCTGACCATTAGGTCCAGTCTTGGCCGACTCTGGGGTTGCGGCGCTCATCTCACTTTTTTGGCCGAGGGAGCCGGCGTACAGCTTCCAGGTCATGTGGCCAGCAGAACTAAGCCACTTCTGGCGAACCAGAGCAGCGCACGGAAACACCGTTTACCTTCCCGCCAGAGTGGTACCTATTTATCTACTGGCACTTTGATGTGCTTTCGAACTGCTAGGTTGGCAGGAGCAGGGACCGAGCAACGGGAGCTCACCCTGTTGCGGGGATTCAAACCGCCAACCTTCTGATCGGCAAGTCCTAGGCTCTGTGGTTTAACCCACAGCGCCACCCATGTCCCTCTTGAATATATACTATATGGTAATTTATGGACCAAATAGGTATCTCAAGCCATTTGCCCATGTAACCATGCAACCAGCCCTTGCAGAATCTAGGCACCCTGTATACAGAAATGACCAAACCCTTGATATTTTAGGGAGCAGGCTAGCAGGCAGGGCCCATTACTTACATCATAGGAGCCTACACAACACAAAACACTGTTGCTGTATGTAGGTTTAATTTGTTTTTTATCTTATATTTTGGAAATGTACATCCAGGTTTTTTTTTCTTTTAATTTTTTTGGGGTCTCCCAAGAGAGTGGGTCCCCAAGCTATAGCTTGTTTAGCTTATATGTAAATCCGGCACTGGGGAGGGCAGGTCATTTTAGGAGAATGAAATGAGATTGCGGGTGTGGAATCATAGAAGTGTCTGGGGTACACCCAAGAGTTACGTATATTATAGTCCAAACCCCTGCAATTCAGGATTCACAGCTAAACAAATCTCTGGCAGGTGGCTATCCAATCTCTGCTTAAAAACCACTGGTGAAAGAGAGTCCACCACCTTCCAGGGGAGTCCATTCCACTGTTGGAATAATAATAATAATAATAATAATAATAATAATAATAATAATAATAATATTTATTTATCTCCCGCCCACCCCAGCTGAAGAGCTGGGTTCAGAGCGGCTAACAACAATAAAAGTAACACAGCATTCTAAAATCAATTCATTTTAAAATCAATTCAAAATCAAATTACTGGAACAGCTCTTTCTACCATATATTTTTCTTCCTGGTCTTTTGTTGGAATCTCCTTCTTTGTGAAGCCGTTGGTTCGGGCCCTGCTCTCCAGAGCAGGAGGAAACAAGCTTGCTCCATCTTCCATGCGGCTTATCCTTTAGATATTTGAAGGTATCTCCTCTCAGTTTCCTCTTTCCCATGCTAAACATACCCAGCTCCTTCGACCGTTCCTCATCAGGCTTGGCTTCCCTTGATCATACTGGCCACTCTCCTCTGCACACGTTCCAGCTTGTCAATTTCCTTCTTAAATTGTGGTGCCCAGAACTGGACACAGGAGGTGTGGAATATGCATCTGAATAGGCTTGCCTGAAGGCCAGGAGAGCTTCTGCCAGTCAGTGCAGGCAGCTAGACCATGGGTCTGATGGCTTCTGATGTTCTTGTGTTTCACATTTTTTAACTATGCTTGCTGGTGTGATAGGAATTTTATGGTCTTAGATATATGGTAATGTTCATAAGTGTACCAACCAAGCACATACATAGATCAGCACAGGAAGGCCAACCTGGAACCATTTTGATTCCTAAACTGAGCAAATGTTTTCTCTGCAAGGTCAAACTGGAAAAGCCTCCCCATTGTCGTTTCCTTCACAAATCACGTCTTAAGGGTATGTCTGTGTTTGAATAGGGTGTGAGCCTGTGACCTGGCCCAGGAACTAAGTATTTATCACTACAAAAGAATGGCCAGCCTCCCCAGGCAATCCAATCAAGTAGCCTGCCAGACAGGAGATAAACAACAACAGGAGATAAACAATATTCAAATTTCTGTTTTAGACCGCTTTTTTTGTGATGTAGGTATGATGTACCTGAGGGGTGGTCTTAGGTTACACGCCTTCTGTGATGTATGTATGATGTTTCTGGGGGTGGTCTTGATCTACAGGGTGGCAATTTCAAAAGTCTTTATAAGGCTTTGCGCGCCATTTTTCTGGGTCCTCCTCCTTTCCTGCGTGTGAGGGGAGCACCCTGTTGCAGCAGATCAATAAAGATCAGGCTTACTAGCTGCTTTGCTTCTCAATATTCTCTGGTTGGCCTCTGTTATTCTCTCCTACCAATAGAGAACCTATGTAAGGACTCTATATGGGCTCTTGGATACCCCATAAGGGAAAAGGGCAATTTTTATTTACAACACTGGAATCCTTTTAAAGAAGAGCAGGCGACTCAACCGGAGCTTTGCCCGGCCTCCCCGGTCCAGAGCTGGCCCTCAGTGCATCACTTCTCACCCCTCTCCCAGGTACAATCTGAAAGTTGTGAGCTACAGCTACCTCCAGGCCATGCGCTTCGCGGTGGAAGAGATCAACAAAGCCAGTGCCCTCCTGCCAGGGGTGCGGCTGGGCTATGAGATGGTGGACGTCTGCTACCTCACCAACACCATCCATCCCATCTTATACTTCCTCTCCAACAACCGCTCCCTGGTGGATATCGAGACCAACTACACACAGTACCGCCCGAGGGTGGTAGCCGTCATCGGGCCAGACTCGTCTCAGGCAGCGGTGACAGCCGCTTTCCTCTTGAGCCAGTTCCTCGTCCCACAGGTAAAGTTGGTGGCCCTCCTTAGCAGGAGCAGGGAACTGCGGGCCCCAGGGGTGGAATGTGGCCCCTCACACCTCAACTTCTGGCCCTTGGAAGCCTCCCTAGGTCACGCCTCCTCTCCACAAGCTACGCCTCTGGCCGGCCTGGAGTCATTCTCTCAGTATTTTCGCCTGGCTGGTATTATGTATATCCTCCAACATTTCACTGATGAAAATAGGGATGTCCTGTTTAATAATAATAATAATAATAATAATAATAATAATAATAATAATAATATTTATACCCGCCCATGTGACTGGGTTTCCCCAGCCACTCTAATTTGCACATATTACCAGCTTACTTAGCTTTGATTCCCTCCCCCCCTTCTATGGTTCATTTCATTTTTCCTTTACTGCTGCATATCCTAACTACCGTATTTTTTGCTCTATAAGACTCACTTTTTCCCTCCTAAAAAGTAAGGGGAAATGTGTGTGCGTCTTATGGAGCGCATGCAGGCTGCGCAGCTAACCCAGAAGCCAGAACAGCAAGAGGGATTGCTGCTTTCACTGCGCAGTGATCCCTCTTGCTGTTCTGGCTTCTGAGATTCAGAATATTTTTTTTCTTGTTTTCCTCCTCCAAAAACGAGGTGCGTCTTGTGGTCTGGTGCGTCTTATAGAGCGAAAAATACGGTATTTCTTATTCTTTCTTTTCCAGTTGTCCCCTCCACCTGTAGTCCAACTGCTCAGTTTATTCCAACCCTGCTAACGTTTTAAGTTGTTTACAATAATTTTTCAAGTATTCCGCAATCCCCCCCCCACTCTTAAAAAACTCTTTCTTCCTAATCTCTCATTCTGTTAGTTTAAGCTAGCAGTTTCTACATATTCCATCAGTTTCATCTGCTAGTCCTGCTTTGCTGGTGCTGTGCCCTCCTGTGACGTTCTCCTCTTTGGTCGCCCTGAGGGTAACTCGGCTCTCCTTCATAGCTGTCAACCGTCCCTTATTTGGTGGGAAACTCCCTTATCCCAGCGCCATGTCCCGCTGCTGTCCCTTATTGATGATGCCCCTTCATCATCATCAACCTTTTATTCGACCGTCAGTCAGAAAAAAGTACATTTGTCAATACACAGTTAAAACATCCAGGAAGATTTTAGAACTTAGCCAACACTAAAATGGGCTAAACAGATAGCCCCATATCAATACAGTCAATTATAGTCTTGCGACGCTTAAAAGCTAAAAAAAGAAATTTGGCCACCAAGGAAGGTATAGCTCTAGTGACATTATTCAGCAAGTATAAAACCTGGTTTTCTCCGGGTAGGAAGCTAAATTGACATAGGAGTGGGTCTATAAAATTTTGTCTAAGCTCTGCATAAGAAGGGCAAGTCAAGAGAATGTGTTCGGTGGACTCAACCACACCCATGGCACAATGACAGGTTCTCTGGGCGTATGGTACTCCCCTGTACCTTCCCCACAATATCGCAGAGTCAAGAGTCACTTAAATTTCCCGGGTTTCAAAGGAAGCAGCTCCTCTCCCTCCCTCCCTCCCTGCCAGGGAGGAGGGAGGCTCCAACTGTGTTGCTTGGCTGCGTTGCTCACCCAGTAAGGAGTCTAAGAACGACTGGAGGGGTGGAGCTTGCATGCCTTGTGCCAATCAAATCGGCCGCGCTGCCTGGGGACTCGCATTTGCTCAGCGCTTCCCAGCAGAGAGGTGACGGTAGTTTTCCTTGCTGCATCCCCTTTGCCTGGTTGCTGCGCTGTGGGAACCACGGCTTGAGGCTACATTTGGCTGCTGGTTGACTAAAATCCCTTATTTTGGCTGCTGATCCCTTATTTTTGAGGCTGCTGGTCCCTTATTTTCAAATCCGTAAGTTGACAGCTATGCTCTCCTTCTACTCCAGATCACCTACAGCGCCACCACCGAGTACCTGGGCAACCCCAAGGTCTTCCCGGTGGCTTTCCGCACCATCCCAAGCGCCGAACAGCAGATTGCTGTCATGATCCGGCTCCTGCAGCACTTCAAGTGGAACTGGTTCATTGTCCTCTCCAGTGACGACGACTACGGCCAACAAAACCTGCAGCTGTTGCGAGCCCAGGCCACCCGAAGCTGCATTGCCTTCCAGGAGACCATCCCGGTCCAGGGAAAGGATCCTCATGATTCGGGCAACAGCACAGAGGAGTGGATCAGCAGTATTGTGACCAAGATCAGCAGTAGCACAGCCAAAGTGGTGATCATCCTCAGCCTGGAACTGCCTCTCCCCACGTTCTTCAGAGAGGTCATCCGCCAGGAGATAACGGACATCGTCTGGATCGCCGCAGAGGCCTGGTCCATCGACCCGACCACCCACGGCGTCGCCAACATCTCGAGTGTGGGCACCATCTTTGGCGTGGCCGTGCAGGAAGTGCCCGTCCCGGGGATGGACGACTTCCGCGTCAGGGGTCCGTCCCACCCGGGGGAAGGCGGCGAAGGCCAGGCCGCCTCCGGCGTGGCGACGTGCAACCAGGAATGCGACGACTGTCTGGCGGAGGCTTGCTCCTACGACAAGAGCCTCCGGGGCACCGGGGACCGCATCAACTACAACGTCTACTCGGCGGTTTACGTGGTCGCGCACGCCTTGCACCAGCTGCTAAGATGCAGCGCCACGCGATGCGACCGGCGGGAGATTTATCCGTGGGAGGTGAACCCCCGCATCAATGCCACATGGCTGGGGAGGGAGGGAATGTACTGTATTTTTTGCTCTATAACACTCACTTTTCCCCTCCTAAAAAGTAAGGGGAAATGTGTGTGCGTCTTATGGAGCGAATGCAGGCTGTGCAGCTATCCCAGAAGCCAGAACAGGAAGAGGGATCACTGCTTTCGCTGCACAGCAATCCCTCTTGCTGTTCTGGCTTCTGAGATTCAGAATCCCCCCCCCTTGTTTTCCTCCTCCAAAAACTAGGTGCGTCTTGTGGTCTGGTACGTCTTATAGAGCGAAAAATACGGTATTCATGGAGGGCTGACCAGTGGCGGGAGATGCAGGACTGCAAGACACAATTGTTTATGGTTGGACGGAGAAAATGAGGCCAGGGAGCCAGCTGAGGCCCTCCAGACCTCTTTATCTGGCCTCTGGGGGTCCTTATGGGCTGTGCCCCATCCCAAAACCACACCCCCGCCCCAGGGCCCTACCCCCTCACTGGCCTGACTTGCCCAGTGGGCGGAGGATAGAGAGGGATGATGAATGCGAGTGTAGAAATTTGCCTACCAAAGGAAAATTTGAACCAAATTTTGCCTCTGGTTCTGCAAGGGACTAGGGCTGGGCGATTATCTGGTTTTCAACAATGCAATATGTCACCAGGTAAACATTGCGACAAAACCGATATAGCACAGTGTCTGAAATAAGGATGGAGCTATGTACTGTAGAGGCATTGGCTGGCTTCACGGTTTCCCCCCATGCTGTGATTTTTTGCACATAAACACAAATAAAAATCATGATTCACAATATATTCCCAGGTTAAAAATTACAAAACTGGTATCGTGATATGGAGTTGAAACCAATTTTGGACGATATACCTTGCCCAGCCCTAACATACACTGTGATTCACAATATATTCCCAGGTCAAAAACTACAAAGCCGGTATCATGATAATGGACTTGAAACCAGTTTTGGACGATATATCGCCCAGCCCTACCAATGACCCCAGTAAGGAGACCCGGAAGGAAATGCAGCCTTCCAGCTACAAATAAAAAAACCCCCTTTCCAACAGTCTGCCATCATTCCAGGGCCACTGGGCACAATCTGTTTGGTCAACTGCTGGAATGACCCCATGTGGGTGGTGCTGTTTTGGCTACCTAAGCGACAGCACTCAATGCTGAACATTGAAACTAGAGGGAGAGATAGAGCCTGGGCAGGGATTGGCCCTTTGGGGTCAGCTGACAGAATGCTAAGGGGACGCCCCTGGTACTGCAGCATAGAGGGCGACCTTGAGGTAACCAAAAGATGACATAGGGTGTTTCTATGGGGGTCACTCGCTTGCTGCATCTGCGAGAGTAGATTCAGGGAGGATGGTGGTGGTTGTAGTGTGGTTTTGAGGCCTGAGCTCAAAATGGCTTGCCATCACCGCACAAACGATGCCTCTCTCCTTGTGTCGTAGCTGCTGAAGGAGATGCACAAGGTGAACTTCACCCTGCTGAGGACCGTGATCAACTTTGACCAGAAAGGAGACCCACCGAACGGTTTCGAGGTCATACAGTGGCAATGGAACGTTCCCGGCCAGCCTTTCAAGAAGATTGCTTCCTATAATTCGTTGCAGGGAAGGCTTGACGTCAATGAGAAAATCATCACCTGGCACACCGAAAACAACACAGTGAGTAGCGTCTCAAGGGACTTCCATGGCTGCCCCGCACAGGACAGTCCGTTCCACCTCCGAGGTCTTCCTCCTGTTGTGGAATGAACCCATTGGGTACTTACTAGATACAAGGGTCTTCTTAGTGGTGGTGGGAACTTCCATTGAGACCTGGCGTTGTATCTCAAGGTTGGGGGGTGGGACATCTGTGGCCAGGTGTTGTTGGGCTCCAACTTCCATCAGTCCCAGCCAGCATGGCCAATGGTTAGAGAAGATGATGGGACCTAGAGTCCAGCAACCCATGGGAGGGAGGCAGCAACAGGCAGAGTTGTGGTGGAGGTAGCCTGGGGCAATAAAGACAAGTGATTGCCTAATACAGAGATGGGCAACTTGTGGTCCTTCAGACATCATTGGACTACAACTCCCATCAATCCCAGTGTGGATGGCCAGTAGTCAGGGATGATGCTGGGAGCTGTGGTTGAACAACCTTTGGAGGGCCACAGGCTCTACCCACCTCTGACTGAGAACTTCAAATGTCCATAATGGGGATTTCAGGGAGTTTTGGTAAGCTGGCGGAAGTTTTGTTCTAACTGAAGCTTCTGGACAATTTTCAAGGACTGCACCCACCGACCCCTGACCCCAAAAATTGCAACAGTCTGATCTGGAAGGGTCCAGGCCACAAATGACCATGGACTAGGGTTGCCATATTTCAAAGTCTCAAAAAAATTGAGCTTTTTGAGCTTTTTTAAAGGACGTTTGCAAAAATCTACCCTTCCGACATGGGTTGATGTGCGTCCGGGTTTTCCCAGACGTTACAGCGATTTCCACCTGGATAATTTTTCCGCCTGGCTCCTGGCAAATAGAAGGGGAAGAAATGGAGGCAGTGAGAGATTTTATTTTCTTGGGCTCCATGATCACTGCAGATGGTGACAGCAGCCGCAAAATTAAAAGACGCCTGCTTCTTGGGAGAAAAGCAATGACAAACCTAGACAGCATCTTAAAAAGCAGAGACATCACCTTGCCAACAAAGGTCCGTATAGTGAAAGCTATGGTTTTCCCAGTAGTGATGTATGGAAGTGAGAGCTGGACCATAAAGAAGGCTGATCGCTGAAGAATTGATACTTTTGAATTATGGTGCTGGAGGAGACTCTTGAGAGTCCCATGGACGGCAAGAAGATCAAACCTCTCCATTCTGAAGGAAGTCAGCCCTGAGTGCTCCCTGGAAGGACAGATCCTGAAGTTGAGGCTCCAATACTCTGGCCACGTCATGAGAAGAGAAGACTCCCTGGAAAAGACCCTGATGTTGGGAAAGATGGAGGGCACAAGGAGAAGGGGACTACAGAGGACGAGATGGTTGGACAGTGTTCTCGAAGCTACCAGCATGAGTTTGACCAAGCTGCGGGAGGCAGTGGAAGACAGGAGTGCCTGGCGTGCTCTGGTCCATGGGGTCATGAAGAGTCGGACACGACTAAACGACTAAACAACAACAACAACAATGTCCAGGAAATTCTGGACGTATGGACAATATTGACCGTCACTTTCTGGGGAAGGTCCACAGCTCGATATCTGGTTGGAGATCTGAGGCTCAACCCAACAACAGAGCCATCGGAATTGTCTCCTACCCAAAACCCTGAGGAAGCTGCCTGAAGACCATTGCTCCACTCAGCTCAGTACTGCACTGACCGGCAACAGTTCTCCTGGGTTCCAGGCAGGGAGTCTTTCCTGGCCCTACCTGGAGGTGCCAGCGATTGATGCAGGCTTTCTGCATGCAAGGCAGGAGCTCTGCAACTCAGCTCCGGTCCTTCCCTATAATTTGCTAACTTACCAATATGCTCTAGGGTGAATGCAAACAAGTCCATAGAAATCTCAGTTCGCCCCTTCTGATAGATATCTGCACCAGGCGGGTCCCACAACTTGTTTACATTGGCTCAAGACTGCCACCTTGTGCCTGTTTGGAGGTTAACTCCTTGAGGCGTCCCTGCATAGAGCTTTGTCTTTGATAGACAGATATAATAATCACCGCGGCTTTTTTATTTTGTCATTCTGAAAATGTCTACAGTGCATGTAAAGGGGATGAAATTGGGCACAGAGCTGATGAAGGATGCCAGGGCTGATGAGAGCTGTAGCTGCAGGTATTTTGAGGGTACCAGGTGGATGGAGGCTGTTTCAAGACACAGAATTGTAGATTTGGAAGGGACCACTAGGACCATCTAGTCCAACCCCCTGCTATACAGGAATCTTTTGCCCAACGTGGGACTTGAACTCTCAACCCTGAGATTAAGAGTCTTATGCTTTACCTGCTGAGCTATCGGGAAAAGGTTCCTTACAAACAGGTGGAGGTATTATGTTAGGTACCGATGTCCGAATCCCCACAAAGCTTTGTAAGTGAAGAAACACCTTGGATGGGGCCTGGAGATGAACTGGAAGCCAGTGGAAGATTGCCAGGCCTAATGTGATGTTACAAACATTAGGTAAAGGTAAAGGACCCCTGGAAGGTTAAGTCCAGTCAAAGGCGACTATGGGGTTGTGGTGCTCATCTTGCCTTTCAGGCTGAGGGAGCTGGCATTTGTTCAAAGACAGCTTTCCGGGTCATGAGGCGAGCATGACTTAACCGCTTCTGGCACAACGGAACACCTTGATGGAAGCCATAGTGCACGGAAACGCCGTTTACCTTCCCGCCACAGAGGTACCTATTTATCTACTTGCACTGGTCTGCTTTCAAACTGCTAGGTTAGCAGGAGCTGGGACAGAGCAACGGGAGCTCACCCCGTCACGGGGATTCAAACCGCCAACCTTCTGATTGGCAAGCCCAAGAGGCTCGGTGGTTTAGACCACAGTGCCAGCCACATCTGTTTTTGGTTTGTTGCTGATTTTTATCTTTCGATTATATCCAAGAGTTGTGAATTTTTTTGCTGCTTTTAATTCTTTGTAAACTGTTTTAAGGGTGGTTGTTTTGTTTTTTGTTCTACAATCGCGGGGATTTGAACCGCATCAATTTGACACTATACAAAGGAAAGCGCACAGCTAAACTACTCCAGGATCACTGCCAGAGAGGCAGTTATCCTGTTGCTCAATCCCTGCTCCTGCCCACCTAGCAGTTCGAAAGCACGTCAAAGTGCAAGTAGATAAATAGGTACCGCTCTGGCGGGAAGGTAAACAGCGTTTCCGTGCGCTGCTCTGGTTCGCCAGAAGCGACTTAGTCATGCTGGCCACATGACCCGGAAGCTGTATGCCAGCTCCCTCAGCCAATAAAGTGAGATGAGCACTGCAACCCCAGAGTCAGCCACGACTGGACCTAATGGTCAGGGGTCCCTTTACCTTTAGCTTTAAACTATCTGTGTCTCACCTGGAGATGCTGTTAAGATCCTGCATTTCTGGAGCTGCGTCTTAAACACATCACTGGGAATGAAATTCCAAGGAATTCAGCAAATAAATGTAACTGACTGAAATTGACAATTTTTCTGGTGGCAACCCTTGGCATCATGGACGGGCTTACAAACAGAAGACCCTCTGCTCTGGAAGATGTTAGAGGGCCTTCCTGTAGGCAGGAGGATTCCGATTTATCACCATGATAAAATAAATAATAATAATTGTGTGTGTGTGTGTGGGGGGGGGGGATGAACAGCAAAAGGGGAGCAAAAGTTTGAGCTGGCTAATTTGGGCGATTGACATTCAAAGGTCTTGGCATTAGCCTTGTTAGAAATCCCACCCCCCTGGCCACAAAAACTGAAAGCCTTTGGAGTGTCTAGCAAATAGTTTTTTGGGGGTTTTTTGGGCAGTATGCTTTGTTTATGAATAAGGTGGCATATAAACAGTTTCTCCTGTTTATGCTATAGTATGGTTTAGAAGAAGATACAATAGTTAAGGTACAACACACCCATGTAATTTTATATATTTATCAGATTTATATACCGCCTTTTGTCACCTGATCTCAGGGCTGTTCACAGGATAAACAGACAAGATAAAAAACACAAGTCAATAGTTAAAACAAAAACACACAATAACCGCCCCTTCCAAAAACGCATTTAAAATGCTGTAAAATATTAATCTGCCTTATAAAACAAACAAACAAAAATACAAAATGCAAATTAATATATAACACTTAAGAATTTTATTTTATTCCTATAATTGTATCTGTAGCCATAGGGTGTGCACATGATAAGAAAGCAAGGGAATTAAGATTAACATTTTGGTTTGTTTCGTTTTTGTTTATTTCACCGCACACACTGCAGTGTTTCCTTTTGCAAGCATGCTGCACAACGCCCTTCTTCTATTTTCTCTCTCCTTTCTATCTTTCTTACTTTCCTTCTGTAAATCCTCACTTTCCTCATAATGTTAAAACGTCAATAAAAATCACACACACACACACACACAGAGTACAATGGTACCTCGGGTTACAGACGCTTCAGGTTACAGACGCTTCAGGTTACAGACTCCGCTAACCCAGAAATAGTACCTCGGGTTAAGAACTTTGCTTCAGGAGGAGGACAGAAATCGTGCTCCAGCAGTGCGGCGGCAGTGGGAGGCCCCATTAGCTAAAGTGGTACCTCAGTTTAAGAACAATTTCAGGTTAAGAACGGACCTCCAGAACAAATTAAGTTCTTAACCCGAGGTACCACTATATGTATATAAATGGTGAGCAAATCACGTATAATTCTTCTCACGCTCTCTCCTTTGCAGGCGCCTCAGTCCATCTGCTCAGAGCAATGCGAAGCAGGACATAAGAAGAAATTGATCGGGATGCTCACCTGCTGTTTCGAGTGTGTGCAGTGTGAGGCCGGGACCTTTCTCAACAGCAGCAGTAAGTTTCTGAATACCACTTGCTGGAAACCACAGGAAGCGAGAGCTGCTGTTGTGCGCAGGTCCTATTTGCAGGTTTCCTTTTGGAGGCGCATCTGGGTGGCTGCTGTGAGAACAGTAGATGAGTCCCCATCTAATAATAATAATAATAATAATAATAATAATCAAATAAATTAATGATAATTTATTATTTATACCCCATCAACCATCTGGCTGGGTTTCCCCAGCCACTCTGGGCGGCTTCCAGCAAAATATTAAAAGACAATAATTTATCAAATATTAAAAGCTTCCCCAAACAGGGCTGCCTTCAGATGTCTTCTAAAAGTCAGATTGTTGTTCATTTCCTTGACATCTGATGGGAGGGCATTCCACAGGGCGGGTGCCACTACCGAGAAGGCCCTCTGCCTGGTTCCCTATAACCTCACTTCTTGCAGTGAGGGAACTGCCAGAAGGCCCTCGGAGCTGGACCTCAGGGTCCAGGCTGGATGATGGGGGTGGAGATGCTCCTTCAGGTATACTGGGCCGAGACCGTTTATACTGGTCCGAGGCCCTCGCAGTGAGGGGACTGACAGAAGGCCCTTGGCGCTAGACTCAGGAGCGTACGAAGGGTGGGCGGAGAGGGTGGTCTGCCCCGAGCACCACTCAGGGGTGTGTGTGACAAGATAGCCCACTGGCCCCCCCAGCTGCAGAGCGGCCGAGGGATCACATGCAGTTAGTATGGGTACCGCTCGTGTGGCGTACGGACTGCTGATCTCGCACGGGTGCTAGAGAGGGTTTCTCCGCCACTGGCTGGGCCTCAGTGTCTGGGCTCAACGATGGGGGTGGAGACGCTCCTTCAGGTATACAGGACCGAGGCTGTTTAGGGCTTTCAAGGTCAGCACCAACACTTTGAATTGTGCCCATAAATGTACTGGGAGCCAATGTATCTCTTTCAGGACTGGCGTTATGTGGTCTCGGTGGCTGCTCCCAGTCACCAGTCTAGCCGCCGAATTCTGGATTAATTGTAGTACAGGTCACCTTCATCTGGCCTGATCCAGGAGGGCTCTTCTTATGATCTTATGTCTACCATCAGAGTTTGGGTGGGTGGTGGATATGGGGAAAAGCCTGCCACCCACTCTGCTTTTAGCTTAGAGAAAAGGCAAGTCAGTGATGTTAGCGGTCAATAAAATGATGCGTGGCCTGGAGAAAGCAGATGGAACAAATGGTTTTCCTCCCTCTCTCATAACACTAGACAGCAGTGCCAACTTGGCCCCACGACTGTGGGTGCCCGGGGCCACAGGTGCCATGCAGCGTACATGGCCCTGGCACTGAAATTTGTGGGTGCCTGGCCCTTTTGAGGGTAATTCTGTGGGTGCTCAGGCACTCAGGACCCCAGGGAGTTGGCGCCTATGACACTTGAAACTGTGACTTGTAAGAAACCGAGGGCATTTTGGGAAATGATATATGGTGAGATAAAAAAGATGTTTAAATGATAATACAAAGCAACAGGAACCCTGAAGCTTTTCTCTTAGGGATTATAGGGTCTAGGGCTGCATTAAAGTCTTTGTAGACCATTGGCACTCTTATAATTATAACGCCCCCTGCCCATCCCTCCAATATTAGATCTACAGATAAATACCGTATTTTTTGCTCTATAAGACTCACTTTTTCCCTCCTAAAAAGTAAGGGGAAATGTGTGTGCGTCTTATGGAGCGAATGCAGGATGCACAGCTATCCCAGAAGCCAGAACAGCAAGAGGGATTGCTGCTTTCACTGCACAGCGGTGACAGCCGCTTTCCTCTTGAGCCAGTTCCTCGTCCCACAGGTAAAGTTGGTGGCCCTCCTTAGCAGGAGCAGGGAACTGCGGGCCCCAGGGGTGGAATGCGGCCCCTCACACCTCAACTTCTGGCCCTTGGAAGCCTCCTTAGGCCACGCCTCCTCTCCACAAGCCACGCCTCTGGCCGGCCTGGAGTCATTCTCTCAGTATTTTCGCCTGGCTGGTATTATGTATATCCTCCAACATTTCACTGATGAAAATAGGGATGTCCTGTTTAATAATAATAATAATAATAATAATAATAATAATAATAATAATAATA